>APFE031621127.1:0-20309 GCA_000404065.3 Pinus taeda
AAAAAACTGCTAAAAATAGTAAATTGTGCTACAATTATGGAAACTGAAAAACTGAAAGAGACAGTTGCGGGGGTCCAAATGGGATAGGTGGGTGGCCACCAACATCCACCTGGATCATCCAATTAAATTTGGAGAAATAAATATCAGAGACTAGGGACATGCGTTCAAAGAATCAGAGGAGCTCCAAGATTTTTGGCTTTATTCTTTACCTCATTATGAGTACGACACCCATGGAATTATTGGTAATCATAATATAAAAGTAAGCTATGTTAAAATTTTCCCTCATCAAGATCCTACTTTTGATTAGGTTTTCATAGCCATTGGTGATTTCCAATGGGATTTTGATAGAGGAAAGCTCTTAGATGTTGAAGGAAGGGTCAAATTAAAATAATTAGAAAATATTTTTGATGGATTCTTAAGGGAGAAAATCCTCCATGTCAATATCTTTGTAGAAGAACTTAAAACTTTTCAGTTCTTTCAATTATTTCAAACAGATTACTTTAGATCCTTCCTTTATCTCTTAATATGAGCAAGGAATTCAAATTTAAAAACCAATAGATGTTTTTGCTACAGGTGAAGAAGTGGTTATAAGGGAAGAAAAAGTTATAAAGGAAGATCAACTATTATGGCGTAAAATGCATGGTGTATGGAGAATGAAAACTACCCTCAAAGGCCTTCCTGGGTCCTTTGACAGACTATAAGATTAACTGCACATGCTACCAAGTTATACACATGTTCATAGACACATATGAATTAAAAAAGTATGGAAAGAGGATTACCTCAAGTCTCCTTCTAGATTTGTTTGGAGATCACAATGCAGCCAAGCAGGACTCCCTCAAAGTTGGCTCCAAATCAATTCCTGCATAAAGGAAGGGAAAACACAATCACCGCATACAACCTTGAAAACTAATATATGAATACACAATGAACATATATTTGCATACAACTAAACTACTCATCTAAACAAATATCGAATGAACAACTTAATGAACTATGTTATCGACACCATGGAGTAGGGAACACAACCACAGTTATGTATTAATAACAGAAGAGTGATTACAACCATCTGTTGTATCATTCTTCCTTTGCCCCTTTTGCTTCTCTCTCTCTCTCCCTTATTGCTCAATTCTTCAGATATGAGACAATTCTCAACAGCTAAGTAGGCTATGCTTTCAAATGCTCTAAACCCATTCATAATGACCCTCTCACTGCTTATGTAGCAATCGAGTTAGGGTTTCCAAGCTCCTCATAGAGTTCACTAGGGCAAAAACAATGAACTTGCCATGCTTTTCAGCTCTTTCCCATTTGCCTCCTTTGTTCAGATTAGAATTTTTCAAAATAGGTTGATTTAAGATATTTTCTTACTTTTCTTGAGTGTTTTTAGGAACAAATATCTAGATATTTGTGAGTCAATTCGTTCCTTTGACCCTTTGAACTGCATCTAGTTTCACTAACGTTGTCCCCTGCCTAACAACTTGAGTTAGTAGGGTCACTAACACACCCTTAGGCTTGGTAAAAAGCTTTATAAAGCATGTTTTCAGTGTGCAACTAGTGCTAGTGTGGAATCAAGGCTTGTAATTGTGGTCTTTGCTTCAGTAATCCCGTCTTTCACCTCTGAGTTGATGAGGAGGTCATATTTTTGTATAACAGATGCCCCCTAAAGTATGAGATTAGAGGTTGTGATGATGGCCAAAATATTTTACTTAAACTATAATTTTTCTGTCAAAATGAGAGAGAGAGAGAAGCTTCAGGCGGCAAGGAAAACCTAATACAACACATATATATAAAACTGCTAAAATCATGTCCTGAGTCGGGTATTCCCATGTTCAATAACTATTCCAGGGTAATTTTCTCCAAAGAGATATGACAATACTAGCCGTCGATAAGCACAATGCAGGTCCAGTGTCATAATAGAATCATCCTAAAACAACTATCTCCAAAAAACAATATCCATAGCTTGGGAGAGGAAGCAAGGCTGAATGATGCAAGCCTCTAACCAAGGTCTTGATTTCCGCTTCACCGAACAACATAGGTCGGTACATGTGAATATATGTGTTGACGTCAAACATGCATGAAATCATCTGATTACTAGTCAATAATGGATATCGTTAACAGATGCAAGGAAGGCCACCAATAATGGTGATGGTCTCCAAGATGCACAGTACAAACTAGTGAGTGTGAAAGATGTCTTTGTCATCGACTGCCTGTAGAATCGCTTAATCAGGAGCCAATAATGAGAAGCCCTGACCAAGAACAAGGAAACCTACCACTAATATCTACAAGTACCAAGGCATTGAATGTGTTTCTAGGTTATCTTCCTAGATAGAGTGTTGAAGTCAATAGGAAGAAACCTGTCAAAAGGTAGGCAATAATGTGTCCTACATCAGTCGACATGAAACGGGACAAGAATGATTTTTTTTTGAGGAATCCTTTGAGAATTTGGGTCTAAACAACGGAGGGCATGATGAAAGGATATGTTTGATCAGTTGATGGAGGAAACAAATTGTTAGCCCTTGAACAATAGAAGGCATGACAACAGTTTTAACCAGACAACACTAGACTCATGAACACTATAGAGTGTTAAGATACAAAGATGCAATGAAATCAGGGTATATAGGCTAAACTCATAGGATGATAGGGTTCATATTGAGAAGCCATCAAAAGGAAGGTTTATATGAGGGAGTTCCATGTTCAAGGGAATGACTATTGCCAAATCACGCTTTCTAATACAGAATACAGTTGTATTGTCCACTTTCCCCATCTGATTAATTTTATGAGTCTAGACGGGTAAACTCATCGATCTTTTCATATTTAAAGAGTCTAAAAGGACCACAAAAATAACGACTCTTTTCCCTATCTGATTAGTTTAATTAGTCCAGACAAACAAACTTGTCGATTTTTTCATGTTTTAAGAGTCTGAAAAGTATCGTAAAAAGAACGACTCTATATCTTGTCTATGTAATTTAAAGAGTCTAGACTATACAACTCAGTGGTATTTTCATATTTAGAGAGTCTGAAAATATCATAAAGAGAAACTCCATGGTGGTCCCTTTGTCATAGTTGTTAATTGGGTGCAACAAAAGGTTAATAGTATACCTGGATCAGTTACTTTTCCATTAGTTAATCTATTGAATTTGGATAAAGAGAAACCTATTTTCAATATATGTTGACCTCATTTTGTTATGAGTATGAGGCGACAGACTAAACTCGTTTTTCGTCGTGAATTTTTAATGAGTCACATGACAACAAAATCAATACCTTCATCAAAAATTTTAATGAGTCAAATGAAGAAAAATCAGGGTATCTTTTTCAATTTAGTGAGTGAGAAAAAGAGGTAAAAGGACAACCCATTCCTTCTTCATAGATTTAACGAGCTCGAAGGAGGAGAAAAACTCGAGGATTTTTCGATTTAAGAGTGGGAAATGGTCCCAAAAAAGAAATTGCTCTTGTTGCTGCTGTATATTTTTAACGATTCCGGTAACAAAAACTCTGGTTTTTTTAGTTTAACGAGCGAGAAAAGAACCTAAAAGAATGCTCGGGTCATCTTTATAAAGTTTAACGAGCCTAAAGACAAATCTCGGGATTTTTTGAGTTTAAAGAGTGAGAAAAAAGCGCCTAAAAAGCATGCTCCATTGGTCTTTTTCAGTTTAATGAGCTAGAAAAAGATAAAAAAAAAAGTTTCTCAGACCATCGTCATATGGATTTAATGAGCTCAACAATGAAAACTCGGAGATGTTTATATTTTTTAAAGAGTAATAAAATATCGCAAAAATTACTTTATCTTCATTGTTGTAGTTTAACAAGCCCAAAGAAGGAGACTCGAGGTTTTTCAGATTAACGATCAAGAAAAATACCATAAAAAGAATGATCGATCTTCTTCATGATAGTTTAATGATCCTGAAGGAGACTCAAGGATTTTTCATATTAACGAGTAAGAAAAATACCAGATAAAGAATGCTCGATTCATATTGATCTCATGTTTGACAATAGAAGGGTCTATGCCATGTATATCCTCATAAGACCAAGGGAATACATCACATAATTCCTTAAATAGGTAGGTGAAGCTTGCAATTTCCTCAGGATTGCAATCCACTCCAATTTGGATGTGTTCCATGATGCCTGTCTTGATAGAATTATCGATGAGCAATGTTTTCAAAATATTGCCCATGTTTCCTTTCGCCTCCAAAGTTTGGAGGATCGTATAGGGTGAGGAAACAATTATGGTATGTTAGGGGACAGGATTTGAAGAGGCATCACATCCGAATCAGATATCAAAAAGCAATGGTTCGAGTCCTCCCAAGGTCACTCTTCTAAACTCGTGATCTCTCTAATAGCTTCGTTCATAGGTAGGACTTGATTGAGTGGATCAAAAGAAGGAGTGGTTATGGGAGGGGTAGTGGTAATGTTGGCCGAAACCAAAGTGACCGGAGATTCGGATGCAAATTGAAAGGCTTGGTAGACCGATTTAGCTCGTGACAATGGTATTTTTTCTCCTTATGTGTTAATGTCTGAAGGAGCCGTTAGGATCCATGGATCGGTCTATTCATGAGGAATAGATGAAAGCATACTGACCGTTTGTGAAACCTTCAGCAGCTGAAGAGGGAAACAACCCATGAGGGAAGAAGCCTTCAATAGACCGGTACCAATATTGACATAAGATTCAAGTACACCACCTACTAAGGGTACAGAACTGCTAGGTAACGGAGAGTAATATGGGGTGCAAAAGGACAACTGGTCTACTGTGACTATCTTTCCATGGAAGGGAAAGAGGATGATATGGAAGACTGAAGACACAACGAATTTCATGGCATAAGTCCAACTGTGGCTCAAAAGCAGATTATAGTCGAGTCTATGATCCATGACTTCAATATCTAGCGTTATCATTTTCCCACTCAAGGTGATGGGATAGTTAGCTAGGTAACATTTTGGGATGAATGTGTGGCTATCAAAAGCTTTAAGGGAGTTTGATGGCGGGGATAGGGTTGGAGAACTAGGGTGAGCCAACATGAAGCCAACATGATGTAGGTAGAAGCACCTTTGTCGTTGACATTTCTATGTATACCTCTACCTTTTGAAGTTATATGCACCTGGAATGCAAGCTGGTAAGAAAGGGGAGGTTTACACTTGTTCATGTCGAAAATAGCAAGCATGGAATCCTCTGGGTCGATACCACCAATAGCCGAAAGCAAAACATTCTATTGTGTTGATCATGTTTGTAATACTTCGAGCACCGACATAGCCGATGGTGCTTGCACTAAATATTCTACAATGTTGTAGTTTTGGGCAGCACGTGCAAATGTATTGTGCATTGTGCATTGAAGTGCCCCTTTTGGGGGTCGAATTACAAGGTCCACAACCGGCCTTTCGATATGAAAATTGTTGGGCAGCGATGGGTTTGGACTTGAGGAAGGTTCCTTTGCATGAGTGGCAAGAGATCCATAACATTTGGATCGTGTTTGTAGATCTACCATTTCAAATGTGAAAACAATAGAAGATCCTTCACCAACTAAAGGATGTTGTGAAACATCATTGCCCCCTTGCGAGGGTTGCGGTTGGTTTGTAATAAGATTTTGTTGTTTCTAAGCAGGGAAAGGATTTTTTAGGACAGTGAGGGTCCAGCCAGTATCCTTTCTAGCATTGTATTATGTGCATTCCTGAAGACGTGGACATCGATAGGTCATATGGTCTTCAACACAGATTTTGCAAGGAAATGTAGCGGGTTTATCGTTTCCATTGTTAGTAGGCACAATGGCCTTCTGTTTTGGGTTTGGTTGCTTTTTTGACTGCTCCTCAGAAGGAGTGGTATTTTTATTATTCTTCTTTTTCTTACCACTGAGATTTTGTGTAGACTGCACAGATTTTATCTCAGTGGTAGGAAGAGCAGTCGATTTGGTAGTAGTGGAATTATTGGGGTTTCCAGGGGCATTGGGGATTATGTCGTAAAGAGCGCCAGACTGTGAATATATCAAATATAAGTGTTGGGCACAACGTATGGATTGATATTCTATGGCCGCACCACCTAGAGTGACATCTCTAGCGATTTGTGGAAGTAAGGACTTGTATAACCAATCTGTTAAGAGAAATTCTGGGAGGGGAGCTTTGACTAACCTATGCCTACGTCTCTGTTCATGTATATGATCAGAGATTTGGGTGGTGGTATCCTGACGAAATAAAGTGAGGAGCTCTATTCCAGTCTCAGAGCAGATGGGTAGCTGGAAGTGCTTTAGGAATTCCATTGCTAAAGCGTCAAAGGTGTTTACTGATGCACATGGTAACTCAATATACCATTTATCTGCATCTCTAGTGAGGGTGCGGGGAAAAAGACATAACCGGACACTATCATCCACCATGGAGTTAAAAACACTCCAAAGATGGTAGGTGGTGATATGAGTGCCCAGATCCTCCCCTTGCTTTCCATCGAACTTAGGGATGTCCATTGGTATCTTATGTGAGATCGGCAGCCATTGTAAGTTGTGATAGATGGGGTCATTTAACCTTTTGTATAAGTTGGGTATATCCAATGTTGCCAAGAAAGGCAAAGTTTTAGGTGCCCTCGACTTGGACCATGGTGATGACGGATGACTTGAGGAGCTTTGCATTCTTCCCATTGTTTGGTTCCCCATATTATACATGGGTTGCATGGTGTAGCAGTTGCTTTGAGGTATGGTGTTGTAGAGTGGATTTCCATGAGGATTTTGATACTGGGGTATGAAATTTCCCCAATATAAGTGGTGCCCCTTGACTCACATGAATATGTGAGTAGGGTTCCCTCATGGATTGGTTGGGAATCCCTTGAGGATTCCCGCCCGACACAGAACTAACCATTTTTCCTTGATTAACAAAGGGAACGCTCATGTCAATTAGTGACTAACCATGCATGCCTGAGAACGGAGGGGGACTGTTACGTTCCCTACTGACATGTGCATATTGGGAACCCCCCCAGGTATTTGAATCTGGGGGTTTAAACTGTATATTGGTGGCTAACCATATTGTTGTTAAACGGGAACCGCACCCATAGTGCCACATTGAGTGTTATAGGGAGCACTATATGTGGCACTTGTCGAAGGTATGTAGTTTGACACCATAAGGGTGGAACCCTACATAGGCTGGGTTCCACTCGTAGAGGGTGTCATGTGAGTGGTTGTACCTAGGACAAACGGGATAGCGGGATTCACCATTACCACTGTTGTGGTCACTGTCGACTAGGGAGTGATGAAGGACCAAAAGTGTCCCTAAAGTTCCACAACCCATTAGTCGTCAACTGGATAGATGGAAATGTTCCAACTACTGAAGCAGGAAGTACAGGTATCATGGGAGCCAAGATAGGTTCCAACATATTCATGAGCGGAGGGTTAAAGGGAGGAAGAAATCCTTCGGTAAAGAAATCCTTCACCAAACTTCAAATGTTGGTTGTCCAAATAGATCCCGTGTGAGATTTAGGAGATTGATCCCCTGAAGATGGGGAATCTAGTTCATTGGAACTTGACGGATCTTCGACAATGAGTGGAGGAAGTCCTAACAATCATCTGGAGTGACGATGAGGGCCTAATGTAGCCACAGTGACCGTTAATTTTTATCAATAAATTTTATCATGATATTCATTAAAGTCTCAAATGATATCACTCAGGTACCTAAAAAATATAAAAAATACACTAAATGGATCAATTAGAAAATAGATGGAAATTACCTTGTCCGATAAGCACTGATCACCGGAGATGAAACCCAGTATCTCAATGAATAACAGAGAAGGATGGCTAGATGTACGGTTATGATTACTCTAGAGCTTTGCCCAAACCTCAGATTGAGGGGCTAGGTAATCTCGTGAAGATGAGCACCCTCCCAAAAACTGAAGACAGAGTAGATCCATCCATGTTAGGTACCAGGACAGCCCGTCCCAGTCACCTTGTGTAAGTCCCTATAAGTTTGGCCATTAAAGATACCTCAGGCTACAGACACCACTGGGGGGGGCATAGTCGTAGACAGCACGCCATGTGGGCAGGATACCTGAGTTCCCGACTCAGTTCTGAAATCCCCAAAGGGACCCCCAATACACAGAATACCCAAAGGATTTGTAAGAGAAAGTGGGCTACCTTCACTTATAGTCTAATGTTGTCTCGTATTTCGCTCCGCTGTTACTGGAGTGGTCCCGCTAGTATGAGGGAAGAAGAAGTTTTCCGCTTGTTTAATGACACTAGTTTGGTTTTTGACCTTGGGCAGTTCACTCACATGCTTATCCCAAGATCCTAGCCTAACTAATGTTTTTTTGCTCAAAAGAGTTACTGATTGATTTTTAGGTAATTTTTATGTGTACTTGATTATTGTCTTCGGTAGGGGAGTTGACGTATGGAATGTGATGAGACTCTTGACTCAATAAATCATGCAAAAACAATACCTTGAAAAAAAATTCAATTTCATGCAAACAAGCTGTATTCTACATATTCATATTTTTCACATATTCATAGTTTCTTCCATGCATCTTTAGTCTTTCAACACATGCATAACCAAAAGATTCTTCTCCAATGTTTCCTAAAAACTACTTGAAACCAAAATGAAGCAACTTACAACTAGTTAAACAGAAGGATGAATAAAAATTGTGAGTCTTTCTTTCAGAAAAAAATGTTTTTAAGAGAGAAAAACCAAAACTTTTGTCCTAAAAATAAATTTCTTGGACACCAATTTTGCTGACATAAGACAGTTACAGATCTTATTTCAGCCCATGAGAAGATTTCCTATCTCTTTTGGTCCACAAATATAGCTGAAAATCAAGTTAATGGGAGACTAACGCTCTATAACAGTGGCTACAAAGAGTTAGTAGGCCCACTAACGCTACCTGTGAATAGGCACAATTATTTATAAAGCTCTGTGTAGCCTACTAACTTGCGTTAGTGTGGGAAATTATTCAAAAATAGGGCTTTCGAGATTATATTCTGAGATGAATGTATACAAGCAAGATGTAGCAAGATTCTTGGTGGATCAGAAAAGGATTGCAGAAGAATAGGGAGCTCTTAGAAGGAGGAGAGAACCGAGAAGAGTCTAGTTAAACCGAGAACTAGATGTATAGTCCCTAGTGGAGTTGCCAATTTTGCTATGGGGTAAAATGCACGGTGTATGGTGAATGAAAACTACCCTCAAAGGCCTTCCCGGGACCTTCAACATACAATAAGATTATCTGCAGATGCTACCAAGTTATACACATGCTCATAGACAAATATCAATTAACAAAGTATGGAAAGAGGATTACCTCAAGTCTTCTTCTAGATTTGTTTGGAGATCACAATGCAGCCAAGCAGGACTCCCTCAAATCTGGCTCCAAGTCAATTCCTACACAAAGGAAAGGCAAACACAATCACCACATACAACCTTGAAAACTAATATATGAATTGCACAATGAACATTTATTTGCATACAACTAAACTACTCATCTAAACAAGTATCGAATGAACAACTTAATGAACTATGTTATTGACACCATGGAGTAGGGAACACAACCATAGTTCTGTATTAATAATGGAAGAGTGATTACAACCATCTATTGTACCAGTCTTCCTTTTCCCCTTCCACTTCTCTCTCTCTCTCTCCCTTCTTGCTCACTTCTTGAGATATGAGACAATTGTCAACAGCTAAGTAGGCTATCCTTTCAAATGCTTTGACCCCATTCATAATGACCCCCTCACTGCTTATGTAGCAATCAAGTTAGGGTTTCCAAGCTCCTCATAGAGTTCACTAGGGCCAAATCAATGAACTTGCCCTGCTTTTCAGCTCTTTCCCATTTGCCTCCTTTGTTCAGATTAGAATTTCTCAAAATCGGTCGATTTAAGATATTTTTTTGCTTTTCTTGAGTGTTTTTAGGAAAACATATCTAGATATTTGTGAGTCAATTCGTTCCTTTGACCCTTGGAACTGCATCTAGTTTCACTAACATTGTCCCCTACCTAACAACTTGAGTTAGTAGGGTCACTAACGCACCCTTAGGCTTGGTAACAAGCTTTATAAAGCAGGTTTTCAGTGTGCAACCAATGTTAGTGTGGAATCAAGGCTTGGGATTATGATATTTGCTTCAGTCATCCTGTCTTTCACCTCTAAGTTGATGAGGGGGTCATTTTGTTGTATAACATCAACATGTCACAAAATATGCTACAACCACAATTTTTTTGAGAAAAATAAAGAAGACCCAAAAACAGTAAAGTCAACAGACAAGAAAATAGTGCATGATCATGAGATCATTATTATCAATTCTCTTGAAGAAACAGAGCACAGGAAGTTAGAGAACATAACTAGGCAAGAAATTGAGATTGATGTAGAAAAGGATAAGCAAATATTTGATGATATTTTTTTCTGAAAAGGATAAAGAGACATTGGAACAACATAGAAAGATTGATAAATCTTTAGTCATTTAGACATCTCTCGATACTTCAATGACACCTATTTCAACTGATATTCCTAAAGGTTTTCTCTATTTAAACCTTTCTGTGAACTTGAAACAATTTTTGATACTTTTCCTTCTCTCACGGAGTATTTCTTTAATTCCTAGACTAAGTTCGTGGTTAGAAAAACTAAGAAAAAAATTGATTCTCTAGAAACTATTTATGAATAAAATTGGCAAGCCCAAGATGATGTTAAGAAAAATTCCAAGGAGTCTTCACAGGATTTGGTTGCATTTGTAAATTATAGTCAATATCATATCAATGAGCTTGCAACTTCATATGACCATAATTTACAAATAATTAAAGGAATTTAAATACAGTTAGAGAAGGGGAAAATATTTAATGAAGATATCTGGGAAAGATATTCTGCAACTCTTTTCTAAGGTTTTGCGATAGAAAGGGAAAATATTTAGAATCTATGCTAGATGTAATTGAACGAGTTAAAATCAAAACATGCTCAATATTTTAAGGAATTGAAAGAGGCCCATGAGAATCAAACTCGGATATTGAAAGAGGCCCATGAGAATCAAACTCGGATATTGAAAGAAGGAACTGAAAGTAACATTGAAATCATGAACACAACTTTGAAAGAGTAGGCTGATTCTCTTAAGTTTCTACTCAATAAAAACTAGGAATCAATATAGAGTTTAGAAAATTTCAAAGAATAGGCATTACAAATATGCTTAATTTTAAGAAAGGATCAATCCAAGTTTTACAAGTGCATGGATAAAATATCAATATTCTATCAAGAAATTTTAAATCTTAATGAGAGGATTGATTCCTTAGTAGAAGAACATAAATACATCAAGGTCAGATTTTCATCCATCCTGGAATGGGAATAGGAATTAAAATTAGAAGTAATTCCAAAAGTTTCTAAGAATGATAGAAGACTAATGCATGAATCCTTAAGTTGCAGATAAATAGAAACCAAGGAAGTCAAAGAATGGGTTAAGAATTCCCAGGTACAATGTTTAGCAATATAGAAAAAGGGAACTGATTTTATTGAGGAGTTTGATCTTCCAGGTTCTAAATTGTTAAAAGAAGTCCTTCCAGGATACTTGAAGTAGCCATCAGAAGACATCATCATCAAATACCAAAGAGAAATAAGTGAGATAAAAATTTGGATGCAATGGGCTTTCCATAAGTTTCTATAGTTCCCTTTTGAACATGTCGAACTCATTTCTAAGTTTGGTAACAAGTATCAAAAAAAGAAGAAAACAATCCAAAGTTTAATTTCAAATTGCTAGGTCAGCATAAATCAGTTTCTTCTTATTCATTTCTCACCTGTTTCTCAACAATATTTAGAATGGGTGAGTCACATCCAAAACCATGCACTGCATTTGCTACTCAACATCGAGGTTAAACACTCTGATGATGAGGAAGAAAGATAAACAAACAACTTTTTAGGAAAAATCAGTTAATAAGAAGAAACTTTTATTTTTAGAAGTATTTCTTTATTAGAGAAAATATTTATTATTTTCTAAGTTTTTATTTCTCAAATAGACTTATCTTATTTTTCAAGTATTTATACGGCAATGTACGTTGGAGTAGAGGTCGAGAAATTGTGAAAGCTCATAACTTGTATTTTCGAATCGAATTTTGAATTTACAACTCGTTTGAAGGCCAATTTCATAATCAAATGTGATTTTGAGCTATGCAGCTAATGTTTGGTCATATTTTTAATTATTTAATGGATGCATGTGGCATTGTTCTTTAACTTGTGAATATTTGTTTTTAAGTGAATATTTTATTATTCCGTTTAAATATTTCTTAGGATATGTTACAGACTCTATCTGTTATTAGTAGAAGTTTATGAACTGTTAACATTTTTATATATTCTTGTGTGATGATTGAAATATTATATTCAAGAGGTAGAATATAAGTTTCCCTCACTTACGATATATTGTTCTTTATTGTTATTGTTAGAGCTCCAAGAAACTCTCCTAGGTTGTAGCTCGGAGATGCCTGGTAACATATAAATTCAACTTATTGTTGCAAATGGATTATTGGAAGGAATGATGCTTGTCCAAGCCAGATAACCACTTCTACTTTGTTTCACTCCAGACATGTGTGAGCACCCTCAGACTACAAGGCTTTAGACCACCAACTAATCAGAGTTTAAAATTGGGTGAATATGAAGAATACTGACGACACCAACAAATGCACAAGACCATGTGATGGCCGGCTACAACCAGTAAAGAAGTCTGCAAATCTAGTCTACTAATGCACAGACAGGATGACAGCTCTCTGGCACTAGATGAAGAGAAACATGAATAACTCATTCAATGATACATACAATATTTTAACATAGAGATAGGATCACAACTAATCTAATGCTAAACATCAAGAGTTCAAGCATACAGCATATCAAGCATAGCTTGCAAGAAAAGGGAAATGGAAAGTGAGCAATTAACAACAAAACAAGCTTGTATTATCTAAAAATGAAGATGAGATGCTACAAGTGTCAAAATAGTTACAGTCTCCAGAAGTTGAACCTTACATCAAAACATCAACCATCAACCCTGATTACATCTTGTTTTCGGGTATATATAGAGTTTCATTTCAAAGGAACTTGGCCATTTTAGGTATGGAGGGGTCATAATTGACCACCAACTACATTTAACTGCCTGATGGAGTCTCTAAGTGCATTCTCTTGTTTCAGTGGATGAATTTGATCTTTTTAGGTGCTCTGTTGTCCTCTCAGGTAGCTAGAGTGCTCGTATCAATGAAGTTCCATAACTACTAAATGCAGTTACCTACTCACACTCTGTCCTTTTCCTCCTTAGCCATACTGTTTGTTAAATATGGTTGTTGAGGAGCAACTGCAACTAGTATTGGTGAGCCGGTCGCCTTCATCCTTCAGGCACATAGAATGGTCAAGGGACGTGGACTGCATGGCAAGTGGATGATTCGAGAGGGGAAGAAAGATCAGACGTTGGATCGGGAAAATAGACGGCATAGATGGCCTGATGGAAGATATCAAAAGAGGTGGGAGTGGGATGAACGTGGACCATTGGATCTCAGATGGACAGATCTAACGGTGATCGGGAGGAGAAGGCGTGCGACGATTATTGGGCGGGGATGGAGGGTTAAGCGGTAAGTGGTATCGATCACACTGCCTTTGGGCATTGGGCAGTAAAAGGATGAAGGCACGAGATTCCACTCAGTGCATGACACGTAGTGGTGGAGGAGAGAGGAAAAACACTCTCCATCGTGCGCTAATGTCCCATCGATTTATGGGCTTGAAACATGTGACGGCCATCCAATCTTGGCAGAGCTAATTAGACGATGGAGAAATGATTGGGCAAGTTGCTTTATCAAGCGTGACGGGTGCAGTTGGATCAGCAGGTGGAAATCGACGTTAGTGATTAAAGGTGATGACTTCGTAAAGGTGCAAAGTCATATGGGTGAGGTTTTATGGGGTTTTGGCCTTTGCGCTCGGGGCTGGTAACCAAAGGGGTTTTGTTGGTTTTTTAGAAGAAGAACAAAGGAAATGGAGGTAACGAAGGATAAGTGGAGTGAGGGAAAGAAAGGAGAATGACCACGACGAGCCTCCTTTAAGCATCACCAAGTGGACCAGGCTCATTTCCGACCTTCAAAAATCACGAATATGTAGTAGAGCTAACACTAGCTCCTTCTAGGGATGAGATCCTCCTTGTGAGGTCTCAAGAATCGTAGACCATGGCCTTTCCTATGGAAACCAGCTTAGCAAAATTTCCTAGTGTTCCATTGGGCATGGAGTCTGATTAAGCTTACACCAAAACTGATAAAACAACATATTTACAACTTTAAGGCCTGAAGACCTTAAACAACATAAATTTTCAAAAAATTCCCATTAACTGGGCCACCAAAAACTGTCTCTCCTTCCATACTTTGCAGCATGAAAGTATTGTTTCCTTGGATTTGAGTGATGACAAAAGGTCCCGTCCACAGATCATCAAACTTCCCATGGTTGCCTTTGTTCTCTCTCAGTGCATCCCATTTAAGAACCAAGTCTCTAGCCTGAAAACTGTCTATTTTTTCCTTCCTGTCAAAGGCTTCCTTGATTCTCTTTTGATTTACTATAGACTTCTCAACTAGCTGATCTCGGATCTGATGCACTTCTGCCAAATCGCAAATCCTTTTTGCCAAGTCCTCTTCCTCATTCTGCTCTTCTTGCAAGAACTTTGCCACGGGGAGGGTTAACTAAATTGGGAATACAGCCTCAGTGCCATATACCAGCTTTAATGGAGAATTCCCTATGGATTTCTTGGTGGTCACTCTATCAGCCCACAGTGCAAACTTCAGTTTGGAATCCCAATTCTTCTTGTTGTCTTCCAACAGCTTCTTGATTATCCTTATCAGGCTCTTGTTGGAAGATTCCACTAGACCATTGCCTTGAGGGTAATATGAGGTGGAATGCACCAGTCTAATGCCCATTGAGTCACACATGTCCACCAACTCTTTTTCTCTAAAGGATGTTGTGTTATCTGTAACCAATTTGTGTGGACAGCCAAACCTGATGAAGATATTTTCAGTCAAAAACTTCATGACCACATGGTGATCAGCTTTCCTAGTAGGAATGGATTCAATCCACTTAATGAAGTAGTCAGTGGCTACTAAAATCCATCTGTGGTGGCCACTGGAATGTGGATTAATTTCTCCTATGAAATCAAAACCCCACTGTTGAAAAGGGCCACTGGCATGCATTGGCTTTAAGGGCAGGGACTTCAATTGTTGTTTTCCTTCAAATCTTTGGCACCTGTCACAAGATTTAACAAATGAAAAGACATCAGAAAATAAGATGGGCCAATAGTACCTAGCTCTAAGGATCTTGTGGGTTGTATTTTTCCAATAGTGATGTCCTCCACATATGCTAGAATGAAACTGCTACATAACCTGCATGGATTGTTCTTTGTCCAGACACCTCAAAAGAATTCCAGAGGGGTCCCTCCAGTACAGCAGGTTTTAATGAATGAAATATTTGGCTTCCCTGAGCTTGATAGTTCTGGCTTGGCTTGGACTGAGGCCTGGAGGAACTTCTATCTTTAGCAAGGATTGAGCTATTGTGGAATACCATTCACAAGAAGCTAGATTTTCTGTCAATAATTGGCTTTTCCCTAGTTTAACTGTTTCTTCTCCTGTCTGACAACCTTCTGAAATTGTGCTTATGATATTTATGTCTAGCATCTTGCAATTTTCTTCAGCTAGTAGTCTAGCAAGGCCCTGACCTCTGATAAGCCTGGTGGGCTTCAGTTCTATGTTGAATTTGATAATATTTGCAATCCATTTAGCCTTGTTCCATCAACATCTAGCTACGTTAGGACATCTTTTACTGAAGCAGAGGCCACATATGCAATTACCTTGGAATGCAGAATGTATATTCTAAAAGCCTTCAAGGATTTGATAAGAGCATATGCCTATTTTTCAATGATATCATACCTCAACTCAGCATCCCTTAAGGTTTTGTTGAAAAATGACACTGGATGCTCTGAAACTTCACCATTTGTTTGCAATAAAACTGTTGCAAGGGTGTTTCTTGAGGCAAATGAAAATATATGGAATGCCTTGCTATAGTCTGAGCTAATTAAAGTATGAGCTTCCATAATAACCCTTTCTATGGCTTCAAAAGACCTTCTTGCTGCATCAGTCCATTTTATTTTTGACCCCTTTCTCAACATGGAGGTGATGTGCTTTACTAATTCTACAAAATTAGGAATAAACCTCCTTACAAAGTTTATTTTTCCTAGAAAGGATTGGATGTCCTTTTTCGATCTTGGGACAAACAAGGACTGTATAGCTTTTACTCTCTCTAGGTCAATATTGACACCTGCAGCAGAGACAATGTGTCCTAACAGCTTGCCTTCTTCTAAAGCAAATTGTGACTTTTTAGGATTGACTGAGATTCCAAACCTTCTGCACTTTAGAAACACTTTCCTCAAATGCTGCAAATGGTCTCGATGGTTGCTGGAGTATACTGTTATATCATCAAGGTAGATAAGGACAAACTTATCCTTCTCTCCCATGAATGCTATATCCATAGCTCTCTAAAAGGTTGCTCCAGCATGCATCAACCCAAAAGGCATCTTGGAATACATAAAAGTGCCCCAAGGAGTAGTGAATGCAGTCTTTTCTTGATCATTTGGATGTACAGCAACCTGGCTATACCCTAAAAATCCATCCAGGAAAGACATCACTTTGGCTCCTAAGACCTTCTGTAGCAAATTCTCCATCTTAGGCAAAGGATAATTATCCTTTTTGGAACACTTGTTTAGGTTTCTGAAATCAACACACAGCCTGATTTCTCCACTCTTCTTCCTCACCACAACCAAGTTGGCTACCCACTTTGAATATCTCAGGAGGACTATGATTTTGGCAGCCAACAACTTCTTGATTTCTTTTTCAATCAGAGGGAGGAGCAAAGGATTTATGGGCCTCAGTTTCTGCCTAAAAGGGATGGTGTCTTTCTCTAAGGGAATTTAATGCTAGACGATCTTTTTGTCATAAGTTTTCAGGTCACTATATTCCCAGACAAAAACATCAGCAAATTACTTCATTAAATTACAGTACTCAGAACTTTGGGTGGCAGATAGATGGGTGGACAGATTTATATATCTTGGATGCTCTGGACTCCCTATATTATGCCTATGGACTGTAGATTGATATTCTTTTTGGGCAACTTTATAAGGCACATCATTTTGGTCAAACAACTTCTCTAGTGGCACTAGTCCTCTAGGTATATGATTGCTAGGCAGTTGCACAATGTTGTCTTTGCCAATTTTGTTTCTAAGCTAGGATTGGGGACTTTCCTCCAAGGCTTCATTCTCTTGATCAATTTGCATTTCAGAGAATTCATCAATTACTTGTAGAAACCTATTTACCTCATCATCATCCTCAAAAACTTTTCAATGCTGGACATTATCAGGAAAGGATGGTCTATATTTGATCTGGACTTCATAGACCAACCTAGGAGGCATGGTAGGGATGAACATGCTAGTAGGCACGGAAAGGGAATCAGTAAGCTAATTCTTTACTCTAGGGATATATGAGATACAAAAATTATCAAAAGAGTCTTTCAGTCTCCATACCTCATCTCTTTATGCTTTCAACCTTGGGTGCATTTCTTGGAATGTTTTGTTCACTTGCCGAATGATGAGATTAGCATCTCCAAACACCTTTATATTTTTTATTTCTCTTCCTTTGGTAGCATGTAAGCCTAATATCAGAGCCTCATACTCTGTTATGTTATATATTTCTGATTTCTCTGTATTTGGCAGCGTGTAAGCCTAATATCAGAGCCTCATACTTTGTTATGTTATTGGTGACTTGAAAAGTCAGCTTGAATGATAGATGTATGTTTTCTTGTTTTGGAGATACCAATACCATCCCTACTCCTGCAGTTTCCCTTAAGCAGGCTCCATCAAAGAACATCTCCCAAGCTTGTGTTCCCTCTCCTTCCATAGCCTAGCCCACTGGTTTCTTGATCTGCATTGAGGCCTTATGAGATTCTTCAATTTGGAGAATGCACACCCCAAAATTAGTGTCTACAGCATAAATAGGATGATTGGAGGGGTTCTTCTCATCACTGATGATATAGGCCATCTCGGCTTCTCTGTACAATCTTCTGCTTAATCCTCCAAAGACTAGAACAGTGGCATAAGATAAGTCATTTTGTAATGTCCCACCTAGTCTCTTAATCCACCCACTTGACAACAGCATGCCAAACTTAGGGGGGACATCTGCCACCACAATATCCATCATCATGCTCTTCATGGGTAGCTGAGTTAGGGTGCTGGCTAAATATTTGATCAATCCTAGACATTTCACCTTCCTTGAATCAAATGAGAATAAATCATGATATGGTCTGCTGATATCAAGGCCTAACTCTTCCATGACAACTTTGGGCATCAGATTATGGCTGGCCCCTGTGTCCAGCAGGCAGTTGTGGAGGATTTTGTCATGAATGGTCAATGAGACATAAAATGATGGAGAATTATCATCAGTTGGTTCAGTCATTGGGCTAAGCACAACTGCAGGTTTGTCATATTGCAAATTGACATAGTCAGTGGATGCTTGCATGGCTTTTAGCTGAAGGGAATCAAGGATAGGATTTCTAAAGACCTTACTCTTTACAAGTTCAATCAGAGGCACATATATTTTAAGTTTATGGACTTATGATTCAAAACTGAAAGGGGAAGGGGACTTGTCAAGGCCTCTTACCTCTTGAGCTAGTGCTTTGGGGATGATAGGATTAGCTACTGGTATTTTTTGTTTGTTAATTTGTTGTTTTGTTGGGACAACAACTCTTTTGACAAGATTCTCCTTGACATTGCTTGTTCTTGACCTCAGATTATATCTTTACTGTTCATCAGTCTGCAGAACAACTTCTTTGTCCCACTTTTGACTGGTCTAGTCGTGGAATAATGATTCTTCGTAGGCAGCCAATGTCAAAAAGGCAGCACTACCCTTATCTTCCATGCAATGAATGTCATCCGCTTCATGCAGTTGTTCTTCCTCCATGAGTACGTTTTGGAAAGGAGCTTTAACCCTTTGTTATTCACCGGCTTCTTTACCCCTCTGAATGATCTGTAATTGATCGTTTTCTCTTCTAAATGGATTTGGATTTCTTGGAGAAAATGTGCTTGGAAGCCTTGCTTTTACAAAGCTCTGCTCAACCTTCAGCTTAGATACTTCAGCAGCCAATGACTCTATCATCTTAGTCATTTTATCTATTTTGGGCTCTGAATATGAAGCAGAGGAAGAAGAAGCCTCACCTCTCTACCTTCTTCTATCAGCATGGCCTTTGAGTTTCTCTACAACCATGATATTGGATTCCACCTCCAAGGCTGCATCTTGCATTTCAGCTAGAGTGGCACATCTTCTTTCTCCCAATAGCAGGTAGAAATCAGAGTCAAAAGCATTGGCATAGGCGAGTTTGGCAGAGGTGGGAGTAGGTTTTACTTCAACTGGTATCTTACTATACATACGATTGAATCTTTTATTAAAATCACACAATGATTCCCCATTTTCCCTCTCCAGGTTACCAAACTCAGTATGGTAATATAGTAGGTCTTTCTTATCCCCCCAATGCTTCAAAAACAAATAATCTAATGCTTCAATGTCTACTATAGACCTAGGGGTCAGTTCTCTGAACCACTTTCTAGCCTCTCCATCAAGGCTTTGGACAAATGCTCTCATCCACACATCATCCTCACTGATATCTAGGTTATTAGCATAACTATAAAAAGACTCAAGGTGTTCTTCAGAGGTTACTCCCTTTGTACCAGTGAACTTAGTCATGAATTTATGATATTCTCCTACAGGCATGGCATTCAAAGGGACAGGCAGGAACATGGGTCCGTACCTAGCAGCAATGATTCTTTCCATTTTGGTGGGTGCTTGTTGGCCTGCCATGACTAGGGTAGATGGAGGAGTACTGGTCATTTGGATGACAGAAGGCTGAGAAATGAACGACAAGGCAGAAGGAAACTGATGGACTATAGGGGAGGTTTTATTTGGACAAAGATCCAAAGGGGAACTTATTGTACAAGGAGCTTTATGAATCTCTGGGAAATTTTCTTCACTGATAGTGCTACGCTCTACATTTTTAACATGTACATGCTCAGCTACAAGCCTCTCCAGCAAAGATACATAAGATTGTTTAGGCTTACCTAATCCTGATGCTCCTTTTTGTGATTTTTTTCTTTTCTTGACAATCTTCTCAAGGTCAGGCACTCGGTCAGCTGGTGATTTCTGAGGATTTCTCTGAGTATGCCTCACAAACTGAGCCAAAACTGTAATGTGGAGTTGCTAATAGGTTGGTCCTCTGGTAGAGTCGCCAGATAGATGATTACAACCAGAAATGTGTCTAAGATTTGTCTATCATTAAAGTTGGATCTGTGTCAT
>APFE031621139.1:13173-28139 GCA_000404065.3 Pinus taeda
AAAACAGCTCCGGAAGTTCAGGACCCGAAAAAACTGCTAAAAATAGTAAATTGTGCTACAATTACGGAAACTGAAAAAATGAAAGAGACAGTTGCAGGGGTCTAAATGGGATAGGTGGGTGGCCACCAACATCCACCTGGATCAATGCTTCTATGAGAAGTGAAATGATGGACATGTACTCGACAATATTGTTGGTGCTGGTACCAAGAAAGACCCCCCAGGAGCAAAATAGTTTCAACTAGGGTGTGTAGATGACCCAAGCAGCTGATTAAATGTGTTGTGTGTGACGACTGGCACCATTTGCGTATCCTACGTATGCTAAGGGTAATGAAGACATCTGCATTGCGAGAATAATGTATGAGACAAGTACTCCACTAAAAAACATAACAATCCAATCACACCAAAAAAGGAAGCAAAACTTATGAAAATACATAAAATTACAAAACACATGCCCAGTGCAATACTAGGCATAATACCTTTTCAGATAGAGACCATATCTGGGATCCTTGAGTGGGACTCCTTCCCATTCCTATAGTTCATATGCCCCCATGGGGAGGACTTTCGTTACGACATAGGGACCTAGCCAGACAGGTTGAATCGTGCATGTCTCCAAGAGGTCATTTTTGGATGATAGAGCAACACAAGGTTGCCCTCTTGGTAAGAACGAAGCTTAACCTCTTTCACAAATTGGGATTGTACCTGGAGCTTGTGACCCTTGAGTGCCAAGTCGGCATCTCGACAGCTTTTATCCAGCTGTTTAATGTATAGTAAGTGTTCTTCTTTGGCAGTAGTGCCAGGCAGGGGTTCAACGGCTATTTCTGAAGGGATCTGACACGCAATGGGTTTTTCATCGTCGTAAAGCTCGATCTCATGCGCGAAAATAGACGTATTAATACCAGGCATTTCCTCATGAGACCCACTAAATACATCGTGGGATTCCTTAAATAGGCAAGTGGAGCTCACAATTTCCTCAGGATTGCTATCTGCTCTAATATGGATGTTTTCCACGATGCCTGTCTTGACAGAAATATCGATGGGCAATGATTTGGAAGTGTCGCCCATGTTTTCTTCTGCATCCAATGTTTGGATGGTCGTATAGGGTGAGGAAACGATTTTTGGTATGTCAAGGGATAGGATTTGAAGAGGCATCGTGTCCGAATCAGATATCGAAACAAGAGGGTGCCAATCCTCCCAATGTCGCTCTCCAAAACTCATGATTTCTCAAATAGATTTGTCTGTAGGTAGGAGTCGATCAAGTGGATCTAAAGGAAGAGTGGTTATGGGAGGGGTGGTGGTATCGTCGGCAGTAACCAATGTGATTGGAGATGCAGATGCGGATTGAATGGCTTGGTAGGCCAATTCAGCTGGTGATAGCGACATCTGTTCTCTGAATGTGTCAAGGTCTGAAGGAGCTAGTAGGATCCATGGATCGGTCTGTTCATGAGGAAATGATGAAAACATGTTGAAAATATATGAAACCTTGAGCGACTAAAGAGGAAAACAACCCATGAGGGAAGAAGGCTTCAGTAGACCGATACCTAAGCTGTCATAAAAGTCAGTTCCACCTCCTACTAGGGGTATGAAGCTACTTGGTAATGGTGAATAATTAGGAGTGCATAAAGACAACTGATCTACTGTAACTACCTTTCCATCCAATGGAAATAGGAAGATGCAAAAGAGAGTAGATGCGACACCCATCATGGCATATGTCCAACTGCGACCCAGCAAGAGATTATAGTAGAGTTTTTGGTCTACGACTTCTATGTCCACCATTACGGTTTTCCCATACAAAGTGATGGGGAAACTGGCTAGGCATTCTTTTGGGATAAAGGTGTGGCCGTCAAAATCTTTACGGGAGTTCGACGGTAGGGATAGGGTTGGAGAACCTAGGGTGAGCCAACATGAAGCCAACATGACACAGGTAGAAGCACCTTCATCGATGACAGTTCTGTGTATACCTTTACCTTTAGAAGTTATATGCACCTGGAATGAAAGCTGGTGAGAAAGGGGAGGTTTACACTTGTCCATGTCGAAAATAGCAAGCATGGAATCCTCTGGGTCAATGCCACCAATAACCGAAAGCAAAGCTTTCCATTGTGTTGGGCATGTTTGTAATACTTTGAGCGCTGACATAGCCGACGACACTTGTGCCAAATCTTCTACAATGTTGTAGTTTTGGGTGGCATGTGAAGATGTATTGTGTGTTGTGCGTCGAAGTTCCCCTTTTGGGGGTCGAATTACAAGGTCTGCAACCGGTATTTTGATATGCAAATCATTTGGCGGCGATGGGTTTGGACTTGAGGAAGATTCTGTTACATGAGCGATAGGAGCTCCATGAGATTTGGCTCTTGTGGCAAGTTCTACCATTTCAAATGTGTAAACGGTAGAAGATCCTTCACCCGCTGAAGGATGTTGTGAACCATAGTTTCCCCCTTATGGGGGTTGCGGTTGGTTTGCAATAAGATTTTGTTGTTGCTAAGTGGGAAAAGGATTTCTAAGGATAGTGGGGGTCTTACCAATATCCCTTTTGGCAAGGTATTCTGTGCATTCATGAAGATGCGGACAACGCCAGGTCATGTGGTCTTCAGCATAGAGTTTGCATGGATATCTAGTGGGTTTATCCTTTTCCTCGTTAGTAGGAACAACGACCTTTTGTTTTGGGTTTGGCTGCTTTGTTGATTGCGCCTCAGAAGGAGTGGTATTTTTCTTATTATTCTTTTTCTTACCACCAAGATTTTGTGTAGACAACACAAAGTTTATCTCAGTGGTAGGAAGAGCAGTCGATTTGGTAGTAGTGGATTCATTGGGGTTGCCATGGGAATTGGGGATTATGTCCTAAAGAGTTCCAGACTGTGAATATATCAAATCTAAGTGATGGGCATGATGTATGGATTTCTCTTCTGTGACCACACCACCTAGAGTGACATCTCTACCAATTTGCGGAAGTAAGGACTTGCAGAACCAATCTGTTAAGAGAAAGTCTAGGAGAGGAGCTTTGACTAACCTAAGCCTACATCTCCATTCATGTGTATGATTGGAGATGTGGGTGATGGTATCCTGATGAAATGAAGTGAGGAGCTCTATCCCAGTCTCATAGCGGATGGGTAGCTGAAAGTGCTTTAAGAATTCCATCGCTAAAGCATCGGAGTTTAGTGATGCACATGGTAACTCAATGTACCATTTAGCTACGTTGCCAATGAGGGTGCGGGGAAAAAGATGTAACCGGACACTATCATCCACCATAGAGTTTGAAACACACCAAAGATGGTAGGTGGTGATATGGGTGTCCGGATCCTCCCCTTGCTTTCCATCGAACTTAGGGATGTCCGTTGGTATCTTATGTGGGATCAACATCCATTTTAAGTTATGATAGATGGGGTCATTTGTCAGTTTGTATAAGTTAGGTATATCCAACGTTGCCAAGAAAGGTAGAGAGTTTGGTGCCCCCAACTCGAACCATGGTGATGAAATATGACTTGAGGAGCCTTCTGCTCCTCCCATTATTTGACTCCCAATATTATACATGGGTTGCATGGTGTAGCAGTTTCTTTGAGGTATGGTGTTGTAGAGTGGATTTCCATGAGGATTTTGATACTAGGGTATAGAATTGCCCCCAGGATAAGCGTTGCCCCCATGACTCATTTGAATTTGTGAGTAGGGTGCCCCCATGGATTGGTTGGGACCTCCTAGAGGATTCCCACCCATCACAGAACTAACCATTTGTCCTTCATTGACATAAGGAATGCTCATGTCCATTAGCGACTAACCATGCATGCCTGAGAATGGAGGGGGAACTGTTACGTTCCCTACCAGCATGTGCATATTGGGAATGCCCCCAAACATTTGAATTTGGGGAATCAAAGTGTACAATGGCGGCTGACCATATTGTT
Source organism: Pinus taeda (assembly GCA_000404065.3). NCBI lineage: Eukaryota > Viridiplantae > Streptophyta > Pinopsida > Pinales > Pinaceae > Pinus > Pinus taeda. The sequence goes on from APFE031621139.1 coordinate 17,064, forward strand.
GGTAGATAGGAACCATGCCCATCGTGCCACATTGAGTGTTATAGGGAGCGTTGTATGTAGCACTTGTCGAAGGTATGCAGTTTGACACTAAAGGAGTGGAACCCAGCATCGGCTGGGTCTTGCTCGTAGAGGGTGTTCGTAGAGGGTGTCATGTCAGTCATTGTAAATGGGACAAACGGGATAGCGGGATTCACCATTACCGGTGTTGTGGTGACTGTCAAATGGGGAAGTGGTGGAGGACCAAAAGTGCCCCTAAAGTCCGATGACCCGTTAGTCATCGACGGGATAGATGGAAATGTTCCAACTACTGAAGCAGGAAGTACAGGTACCACAGGATCCAAGGTTGGGTCCGATAGATTCATAAGCAATGGGTTTAAGGGAGGAAGGAATCGTTTAGTAAAGAAATTCTCTGGAAAAATCGAATCGTTAGTTTTCCAAATAGATCCTAAGTGAGATCTGGGAGACTGATTCCCCGAAGATGGGGAATCGGGTTCACTAGAGCTTGGCAGATCTTCCACAATGAGTGGAGGAAGTCCTAGTAATCGTCTAGATTGACGACGAGGGCCAGATGTAGCCATGGTTACCGTTAATTTTTATCGATAAATTTTATTGTGATATTTGTTAAAGTCTCAAAATGATAACACATGGGTGCCTAAAAATATAGAAAATACGGTAAATGAATCAATCAGCAAACAGAGAGAAATTGCCTTGTCTGATATGCACCGATCACCAAAGATGAAACCGAGTATCTCAATGAATAATAGAGAAGGATGGCCAGATGTACAATTATGGTTACTCTAGAGCTTCACCCGAACCTTAGATTGAGGGGCAAAGTACTCTCGTGAAGACGAGCACCCTCCCACAAACTGAAGACAGAGTAGATCCGTCCATGTTAGGTACCAGGACAGCCCATCCCAGTCACCTTGTGTAAGTCCCTAAAAGTTTGGCCACTAAAGATACCTCAGATCACAGACACCATCGGGGGGGACATAGTTGTAGATAGCACGCTGTGTGGGCAGGATACTTGAGTCCCCGACTCAGTTTCCAAATCCCCGAAGGGATCCCAAATACACAAAATACCCAAAGGATTTGTAAGAGAAGGTGGGCTACCTTCACTTACAGTCCAATGTTGTCTCGTATTTTGATCCACTTTTATTGGAGTGCTCCCAGTAGTATGAGTGCAAAAGGAAATTTTCTCTCTTTTAATGACACTAGTTTGGTTTTCGACCTTGGGCAGTTTACTCACACTGCTTAGCCCAAGATCCTAGCCTGCACTAATTTTTGTTTGCTCAATAAAGAGTTACTGATTGATTTTAGGTAAATTTTATGTGTACTTGATTATTTTCTTCGGTAGGGGAGTTGACATATGAAATGGGATGAGACTCTGACTCAATAAATCATGCACAAAACAGTGCTTTGAAAATTTTTCAATTCGATGAAAACAAGTTGTATTCTACATATTCCTATTTTCCACATATTCATATTCGTTCCATGCATCTTAGTCATTTAACACATGCATAACCAAAAGACTTCTTTCTATTGTTTCTTAACAACTACTTCAAACCAAAATAGAGTAGCTTTTAACCAGCTAAACAAAAGGATGAATAAAAAATGTGGGTTATTCTTTCGTAAAAAATGATTTTAAGAAAGAAAAAAAAAACTTATTTCCCAAAAACAATAATTTTTTGGACACCAATTTTGCTAGAAAAATGTAGTTACAGATCTTATTTTAGTCCATGAGAAAGTTTCCTATCCCTTTTGGCTTACAGACATAGCTGGAAATCAAACTTTTGGGAGACTAATGCTCTGTAACAGTGGTTATAGAGAGTTTATGGGTCCACTAACGCTCCCTATGAATAGGCACAATGCTTTATAAAGATCTGTGTAGCCTGCTAACCTGTGTTAGTGTGGGAAATCAGTCAAAAAGAGGGATTTCAAGATCAAATTCAGAGATGAATGTATGTAAGAAAGATGCAGAAAGATTCTTGGTGGGTCAGAAAGGGATTGCAGAAGTATAGGGAGCTCTTAGAAGGAGGAGAAAACTGAGAAGAGTCTGGGTAAACCAGGAAATAGATGTATAGTCCCCAGCAGAGTCACTAATTCTACTATGGAGTAAAATGCACCGTGTATGGAGAATGAAAATACCATCAAAGGTCTTCTCGGGACCTTCGACAGACTGTAAGATTATCTGCAGATGTCACAGATTTATACACATATTTATAAACAATTATCAATTATCAAAGTATGGAAAGGGGATTACCTCGAGCCTCCATGTAGATTTGCTGGAAAACACATATGCAGCTAGGTGGAAGTCCCCTGAGCTAGCTCCAGATCAAGTCCTGCACAAAGAAGAGGCAAGTGTAATCACAACATACAACCTTGAAAACTAATATATGAATACATAAAGAACATATAATTGCATACAACTAAGCTACTCATGTAAACAAGTATCGAATAAACAACTTAATGAACGATAGTATTGACACCATAGAGTAGGCAGCACAACTACAGTTCTATATTAATAATGGAAGATTAATTACAACCATATGTTGCATCAGCCTTCCTTTTCCCCTTTAGATTCTCTCTCTCTCCCGCTTCTTGCCAACTTCTTATGATATGAGACAGTTCTCAATAGTCAAGTAGGCTATCCTTTCAAATGCTCTAACCCCTTTCACGATGACCCTAACTTTGCTTATGTAGAAATTGAGTTAGGGTTACCAAGTTCCTCCTTGAGTTCACTTGGGAAAAAGCAATGAACTTGCCATGCTTTTAAGCTCTTTCCCATTTGCCTCCTTCTTTCAAATTAGAAATTCTCCAAATAGGTCGATTTTGGATGTTTCCTTGCTTTCCTTGAGTAATTTTAGGAACAAATATCTAGATATTTGTGAGTCAATTTGTTCCTTTGGCCCTTGGAACTTCCCTTAGTTTCACTGACGCTATCTCCTGACTAGCAACTTGAGTTAGAATGTCACTAATGCACCCTTAGGCTTGGTAACAAGCTTTATAAAGTAGGTTTTTAGTGTGAAACCAACGTTAGTGTGGAATCAAGGCCTGTAATTCTGGCCTTTGCTTCAATCATCATGTCTTTCCCCTTTGAGTTGATGAGGAGGTCAATTTGTTGTATAACAATATCACCTCAATAGGATTGACAACTATATTTTAGCGGAAGAAGAAGGTACCTTGGCTCGCTCTTCCATTAAAGATTGGGTTATATGAGATTCAGAGTAACAAGCAAGAAGATGTCGAAGCAGAACATATGAAAAAGTACCTATTTGACCTCCAAATCTCAATCCGTGTGACCCACATTTCATTGTGAAGGATCACTGCATGAGAGTTCAGTTCATCTATATCCACGGGGCATTTCATTGGGCCAAGGAGGACTCATGGAGGTATTGTTACAATTCCTCCAGACCCAATGAATAGTTCAGCTTTGTTGTGGAGTGGTTAGTGAAGAAACATGAAGAAGCATCATGGAGAGCACCAATACTAGCAGCAGTAGCAACAACAGTAGTAGCAGCAACAGCAGTAGAGGCAAAAAAGCCAAGCATACCTATGCGCAACAAAGGGAAGAGGAAGATTATCGATTACATGGAGGAGGAGCAAAGCTGAAAGTTTCATGCAGATCCACTTGTAGAACAAGCAGCTATGGATATTCAGGCAAAGAGGCAGCAGCGTGACAAGCAAATTGCACGAAGGCAGAGGGATAAGAAGAGAATGGAAGAAGCAGAGGAGGAGTTGCATGAGCTGAGGGAGAAACTCCAAAAAGAACAAGAGATGCGAAAACATGAGAGAGAATCATAGCAAAAGCATATACAATAGGGGTCGCAACATGTGCAGATAGACGAAGCAACTCCCATACAAGTAGTTGATTCATCTCAATAGCTCGCATCAAGTGAACAAGGTGAACCATCATAGGAGCGAGACTTCGCTCATGAGATAGTACAAGCACTTCAATAGTTGGATGTAGACATGGAGTAGCAGGAGTTGGAATAGGACACCAACCTCATGCCTCACCACAAAGAGGTTGACTCAGCCACTTCAATGCATCCAGATGATGAGAAAGTCTCGAATGACCAAGGAGGCACTGAGATCCTTGGTGGTCAACTAGAAGGAGAGATGCACAACGTCACTTTTGATGAATCTCATCATAGAGTTATGCAGTCTCACGGAGTACCAACTCCAGAGGATCAAACATCTCCTACGAAAGTTGAGGAGTGAGTGAACATGACTGATGTGCATAAGCATCTAGTTGCCTTGGCCAATGCAACAAGAGTGTATGCCGAAGCCACTAGCTCAAGTGTTCACTTTCTGATAGCTGAGAATGAGTGAATGGCGAAGGAAATATAGGTGGCCAAGCAAGGAGGAGACTTGGTGATAATGTCCGCCCGAGCTGAACTGAAGAAGGCAATATTAGATGAAGTATTATCCCTTGACACAGTTATGTGAGCATTGTACTCGAAGTTTGGTACAATGCACAAGGCAATCGTCCATCTCAACGGATGGCAAAAATGATGTGATAGAAGAGCACACATCTTGATGAACGTGCATGTTGTTGTTGATAACATGCAAACATGGATGATGAAGTACAAGGGAGCCCCGCTTCACTTGCCAAAGATGATGAGGGCCAATGTGGTCGAGATCCAAGCATGTATCCAGAGACAGATCCGTAACTATGAGTATCTCCCACAACTCATCACTAGAATACAGGCTTCCCATGCACGAGTATTCAAGAGCATCAATGTTGTGGTTCACACACATGCGATTCCATCACTTGGGACTCTCACCTAGGTGAAGACCAAGAAGCGGGTCCAACTAGAGCTTGACTCGTACTTTGACGAGTTGATTCACATCACCACTAACCCATATTTTCCTATCAATGCAAACATCATGCGCAAATATGTTCCTAGTCCAGCCACATTGAAGAAAATGATGCGTATGCTTTCAGACGAGTTGGACATAGGAGCCCGAGCAGTGTACCCAGATGCTATGGAGGCAAGGTTCAGGTTTTAGACATATGTCACAGCAGAACATGCAGACACTATTAAGGACTACAGATATTGGCACCAATATGTTACTATTGATTAGCATGAGGATGTCGAGCAGTTGGACTTCTATAGTTGTCTAAGTCAGAGTGATGTCTAGTTTGGCTTGCTCAAGCTATTTTTGTTCACATGGGTACATGTGCATTGTAATGTTAAGTCATGTCAAGTATAAGTCAAGTGTTAATAGTGGATGTAACAGTCATAGAGTAGGTGAAGGGTCATGAGGGTAGTTGAATGGTCATAAAGGGGTATGTCAAGGGTCCCTCCACCCTTTGCTATAACTAGTCCCTCATTACTCATTGCATAGGATTTTGTTAAGCCAAGCTTATGATAAGACTATCTTGGAAAGAGCTTGGAAAGTATTGTAACATGCCTTGGCTTCTTTTTTGCACGGAGCCAGTTCATCTCTTTGGAGGAGTAGGTGGATATGGCTATAAAATTCCAGTATTGGGGCTAGTAGGTTTACATAGATGTATTGCATGATTGGAACTTACATTTATTTATATAATACGAGCCAACTCTTTTTCATGCATATGTTGTTATTGTAGTTGGACTGTTCATGTTGCTATACTGATGTATGTTGTTTAACTTACGTAGTTGTGTATGAACTACTTTATATGGAATTATATGATTCATGTTGCAGATGTGTTTTTGGTTTAACCATAACTTTGGATTGTTGGCTGACTTGTTTTCCAGCTTGTGATGCATCTTTGCTCGTGTGTTCAATTCCCAGCTGAGTATTGTTACAATTTTCCGAGGGGTGCATTCATCCCAACCACCTGTGTTAGAGCCTCTCATGCACCTTCCTTGACTCACTGCAGTGGTCACACCCTTTCTACTGACAAAGTTATCTTACTTGCCTCTGTGCGAGATCACGGTCAAGGAATTGCTTTACGACCCACTACTGGGACTCCCACACCAAACGCTCTAAGGTCTAATTGGGACTTCTTACCAGGGAGATCCCCTTGACATGTTGGTGGGTCCAGCACCATCAACGTATTCCTTTGTCAAAAAATGAGTATAAAATCCTCCTTGGCACACAATTGCATCCCTTATTTGATAGGATATCTTCAACTTGATTCTACTCTCTATAGACATTATTAGAGGCCAATCTTTGAAAGGTATTCATCAAAGATCTTATGCATTGCATCCAAAAAGTAAGGGAAGGTGGTCCAATTTTTTTTTCTCAATTGTACCCAATCTAGGATCATCTTGGAATCTCCAAAATAGGTAAATCTTCAATTGCAAGCCAATTAGCACATAGAAGAGCCCCCAAGAGTATGATTAGCTCAACTCTATTATTTGACCCTGTGCCACTATACCAACTGAATGGAAGGTGTTGTCTAGCTTCAAAACCAAATGTGTCCCACTTCCACAAACCCCATTGGTGGATGCTCCATAAAAAATAAAAATAAAAACAAAGTATGACCATATCTCCACGATTTGAAAATGTATTCTAGGTTGTTCCTCCTTGATTATCCATATGTCCATAAAATATGCAAATATATTTAAATAGGCGTCTCTAGTATCTGGTTCTATTTGTTCAAAAATATTCTCATTCCTGCTTCTCCATATGCCCCACAAAATATAGAAAGGAAGAGAATGATATGTCTTGAAACCTTCAAACCATTGAGCGAGACATCTCTAAATGGAAATCATGTTCTAGATTACATGCATTTTAAGTGTTTGAAGAACCCCACTCCATACCGAGATCGATGAAGGACATGTTAGAAATAGATGTTCCATGTCTTCTAAATCTTCTTTGCATAAAGAGCATCTTCCAAGATCCTAAAATCCCCTTTTATGGATATTATCCCAAGTTAAAATATTATTGTGGACCACCAGCCACATAAAACATTTTAATTTGAGAGGTATATCCCATCTCCACGTGTTATGAAACCAAAAAGCATTATCGTTCAAGCCACGCCCATGAGAAATATGTTTATAAATCTCTTTAACTAAGACCTTCTCATTATACATAACACCTTCCCATTTTAGCTTTTCTTTCTTCTCAATGAGTTTTAAATCTGTTAGACTTAACTGTGTTGTGAAACATGCCCATTCCACAAATAGATCCCCTGGAAATCCAATTTCAAATGCATTAAGCCAATAACTTGTAACAAAAGAAGATCCTCAATCACAAGAGATTTAGTTCATAAAGTAAAACCTTTTCTTATGTAAATGCTTAAGGATGCAAATAGAAAAAGTATGTATTCCCTCCAACCCTTTGATATAATCTAATCCTATTTCTATCCTATTCCCCTTCCAACCTCCCATCTCAGATTTCGTAGTAGCCAATATTTGTTTCTCATCATGCTTCTCCATATCTAAGATGCCACCTTCTTCTTTGGAGCCGCCTCTTTAATCCATTCCTTAAGATGTCTATTTTTTAGATATTTCTCTTTAATAACCTATTACCAAATACCTTTTCCCTGGAAAGTTTTCCATAATTTCTTGACAATTAAATCCTTACTAAAACATTATGTATCCTTTATACACCACCCTCAATCATTCTCATGTCTTGCAAGCACCTCTAAATAGACCAAAAGTATCTTATTTGTGGATTTAGGCCTAGCCCAAAGGCACCTAGCTATAATAGCATCAATTCTTTTGGTCTAAAGATACTGAGGGGGGGAAGATACTAGGGTTTGAGCCCTCTAATTGCAATGAAATCACCTCCTCCCCATTTGTCATGAAATTCTTTGAAGATGTCAATTATTTAGGGTTTTGTCAAAGAGTGCAGGAAGTAGGTTACCATGAGCATCTCACATGTATATTTCCCCTCACCTTGAAGGAAGACAGGATCACCATTGCAGGGACTGATTTCATGTTTTTAAACATGGTGAAAAATGGTTCGAAGGCATGAACCTAGACCTAGAAGAGTACAAGCCCTACTTGAAATCACAATACAAAGGAGCTCACTCACATGTTTTCCCATTCAGATACTTGGAGAGATATGCACCATTGATGAAGGTTATCATGAAGTTATTCACATGTGAGCGAAGATTTTCTAGGCTATATCAATACCACATAAGACTTCTCATGCACTTTACAACTTCCAAGTCTCTAAATTTGTCCAACTACTTGTATACGAGCCTAACCAAAATGTATGAAAGGGTGCAATTGAAAGGAAACATGGATTATCCTAGCCTCTTTCACCATATCCTGATAAAGGTTATAGTACTCCATCAGTTGAAAGAGAAGAACATGACATGGAACACCTTCATTGAGGCAACCTTGAAAATGCATATAACCAATTCACCAAGCTAGCACCAAACCATGTCAGTACAACCCATGGAGGTGGGGTCATCAAGAAAACATGATGAGCCTAAATTTTCCAAAACCCACCTGATCTTATCTATCTAGCCTAAAATCCTTTACATTCCAATCATCTCTTGGCTGTGATTTCATAGAGAGAGCCCTCTCTAGTTTGGTAGGTGTTATAGATCCATTTGGAAACATCAAATCCAAACATCTAGATCAGTGTTTTAGGGCTCATCAAACTCTAATTTCAGTTGCTTCATGTCCTAAACAAGTCACCCCTTTGAATGCCTCCTTCCCAGACAGTTTCATGACTTGAAGACATACATAAATAGTCTCTAGAGGGACCAACATAAGTAAGCCCTTGTAAAGGTGCACTGTAGAGTAGTTGAGGCCACTACAAGGGTGCTTTGCAAAGCACTTAGGCTTCCTTTCACCTGCACTAGGTGAGAATGAGCGAAATTCACATAGGGTTTGGGGATTATTCTTATCTTTTGGAGTCATCTAGAAGGTTCCATCACTTATCAACTCCTATGAGCTCAAAAATGGATGAGGAATGAGTTAAGGTGCATCCTATCCTCTCATCCCTTCCTCCATGGAGCTAATTCTAAGTATGGAAGGCCATTCAATGCCATCATTTATGACAAAACCTCCTTCGCCTTCCTATAAATTGAACACTCATCTAAGTGATCAGAGGCTGGATTATGTTGAATTTTAAGGAGATAATGCTCCTAGGAGATTTGGCTTTGAAGCAAGTATTGTAATGCTAAAAGTTTGTCATGCTTTTGATGTGATGTGGATGGGATCCAAGCTGAAGGAATGGCTTTGAATCAGACACCAATGGTTGTAATTCCTTCTTCTATCTAATAAAGTGTTTGAACCTTTCTCCCATATGTTTGTATTGTTTCATAATACTTATATGTGTGAATTGTATCTAATTCCTTTCACTTATATTCAATAGATCGTGTTCTTCGATCGGTTCTTTGTTTTCTGTTGTGTTTACAAGGTACTTCTCAAGCGCATTAAGTACGGGAAGGAGCAACAGGATCGATACAAAGGAGACAAGGACAAAGAAGAACTACAAGTAGGTCTTCTCATCTTCTCATCTTATCTATTTCTTATAGGAAAAGTCTAAAACACTTTAAATTGTTGTTCTAGATACAACTACTTATCTAGGGAATTAGTATTAATCTGTAGATACCAAATTCTCCAAAACAAATTGGCGACTCTGCTGGGGAAAGATTCTCTTTCCTAGTAGCTTATCCACCTCCTAGGAAATCCTTGCAGACCTTATTTATGTTCATAGATTGTAATTCAGCTATTTAGATTGAAAAATTGGTCAAACCTATGTTAAATTGCCTCTTGAAATGTATTATTGTCACCAGTGCAGGCTTGTGAGGGACACAGTGCACTGCAGAGCACCCCTGGCTTAGGGATAGTGCTCTGAAGCGCACTGTCTCCCACTCTAGGCTACGCTGATCCTCCTAGGATCCGTTTCCCACCTTTGGAAAGCATTTTTCCAACTTTTCTCTATTTGTTTGTTTGTTGATTGATCAATGAATGTTATGTCTCAGAAAATAAGTTTCTATCTCCTCGTCTACCCTATCTTTGATTTGATTGATTAATGTTTTTAAATGTTTTCTTTGTCATTATCAATCAATAGTCAAAGTTAGAATATAGTTGATTAATCTTTGTTCGAAAGAAAGTGTCATAAAATTCTTCTTTTCCTTTGAAACTGAAATGTCGTAAAGTATTCGTTCTCATAAAATATTGATTGATTATTTGTGCATTAGTTTCCTTTTTTGTTCATCATAACATCAAGGGATTTGAAAAGAAAAAATTGCATCGTTCTTATTGTAGTTTGTGAATGCTTGAAAGGCATAACTAGGGAAATTGCATTAGATGTGCTCTTTGCTCTTTGTCAAAGATTTGATTGCTCTATCCCTACTAGCTAAGGTTTTCATTGTTCAATTGAATGAAAAGAATGCTTACCATATTAGTTGCATTTTAGAAATTCCAAACATAAATCGCATGGGGAACCTTGAAAGGAAAATTATAAAGAAGATCAACTTAAAATTTATCTGAATTTACCTAACAAAAAACATTTAGTGGTTCTAGGCTAGAAACGTGTTCCAGTGTTGTAAAGCAAAGCAGCGACACTAACTTGTCTGCAATATATCCTGAGTGTACTACCTCATTCCACGTACGTGAATATATTGTAGCTCATCCATGTAACAACCCAAAATAAACATGTAATTAATCAACTAATTAACATCAAGTTCAAACTATGAGTAGCACTTACCTATGGTTGAAGTCTGCTTACCGCAACAAGGTTTTTGGGGACGACTCTCCACCCAACCGTAGGCTCAATTGCGTAAGAACTTGCTACAACTTGCCACCCCCAAGCCCTCAATCAATGTACTACTGCTACTCCTCTGTCTTAGAACACTATTCTCCCAAGAGTATGAATGATAGAGTCTTGGAATGATGGAATGCCTCCCATCTTCCTCGCCATATAATAAATAGCGCAAACATTGGAAGGGGAACCACATGCACACACTCCATGTGTCAACATGCAACTTTCTGCTTTCTTGTTTTATTCTTTTGTTTTTACTTTTTGATAGTTTTACTAATTTTACTATTTTTCTGGTTTTATTTCTTTTGTTTTTACTTTTTGATAGTTTTACTGATTTTTACTATTTTTCTTGTTTTATTTCTTTTATTTATATTTATTTAGAGCATGTAGTTAATTTATTGTTTTATTATTATTGAT
>APFE031621141.1:0-84092 GCA_000404065.3 Pinus taeda
ATTTGGTCATATCGATAACTAATCAAATATGCATGGCATATTTTTTTTTAATTATAGTTAACATTGTTTTTTCTTTTTTATTTAAAGAATATTTTATTTTTATTTTAAGATGGACAAACATATTTACAAATTGTCTTCCGGTAGAGTTGTAGAATGCGCCTCTGGTTCAACAAGAAGTTTTCCTTTGACAAATATCAAGATAGTTGATTGGATATTTCGAGCAACATTTTAGCATGTTGTGCCACGTGAATAAAAAATATGGAAAATCTAAATCTTAACGCAAATGATATGTCCAAATTTACTGTTTAGAAGTTCCCCCTTCATTTATTGAAAATGGTGAGATAATCCAAGGAACATTTTAGGAGCTTCCCGTGTAAATAAGTTGCAGGGAAATAGGAGAATATAATTCCAAGGAAGTTGTATTACACAGAATAAGTTACAACTGAAATCGATAATGTATAATTAAGTTCTCCGTGATGGTCGGTGAGATAATTCCACATAATATATTTATGACTGAAATCTATACGATGTAATAATCCCAGGACAGTTGGTGTGATAATCGCCCATATTATATTATGGTGGAATCAATAATTTACGCAATAATTTCTGGGGACGTTTGTGGGATCATCTGAGTGACAACTTTGACGTCTCACTACTTTAGGTAATTAAAATATATATATCTATATATATATGGCAAACGTGTATGTATGTCGTCTCCATTAACGCCAATGTCGATGCTGATAATCATTGCCAAAACCTACACGCTGACAGACGTCGACAATTCACCATCCATTGACTTCTAGTTTCACTATGCAGTGATGAAAAACACATGAAGAGAATTTTAGAGCTCTGTTCATCATTTATAAATATGTATTTTGTCTCAGTCTCAGCAATCCCAGCAAAGAAAGACTTGTAATGTAAAGATTATGAATTTTTGTCCTCCATTTTTAATGTCTTAGTATTTCTGAAATCTGTCTCTCTAAATTGAAATTATGTTGTTTCTGAATCTCTAGTTTTTTTTCTGCGATAATTTTGATCTTCTGATTCCCATCAACTAGTATCAGAGCTAAGTCACCCTATACTTCTACTCTCGCCCTCACCACCATTCCTTTCGCATTCCCCTTAGCATAGCCTATAAAGCTCGCGATGTGCACTGACGACCCCGTGGTCGTGGACACAGTGTGAGTCTCATGGCTATATTGTTCACCCATAAGAAGAGGGAGTTGATGCAGAGTGCCAAGGAATTTGTTGAAGAGCAGGTTCTGGAGAATTTTGCGCTTCGGAAGGGGATCTCGATGAGTGACGCACACAATATGTTGTCTATGGAAAATGAGAAGGTTAAACAGAACCCATAAGAACATGTGGAAATAAAAAGTCTTTTATCCACTATCATATAACACTACGACAAATTAGGTGTTAGAATGCTTATGGAAAAGACTTTTAATGTTCCGAATTTTTATTAAATAATTGGTTCTCAAAGGCATAACGTACCATACACCAAATATTAGTATCCATAAAGATTGGAGTGTTTTTATATAGTTTTTTTACTTCCATTTCATAATTTAAAAAAAAATAAGGAAGGTGATCATTAGTTTGTTATATGTGAAAAATAATAATTTTTTATTAAAGGAGGTTTTTTTTTCATTTTATTTTTTAAATATGTATTAATTAAACCGTGGAGTATTTATTTTTGAAGCATGAATTTTATTGAGAATAGAGATAGCAGCATTAATTGATATGGAGAAGTTGAGCGGATCTAATTTTTCATGTTGAAAATCATAGATGGAGGATATATTGATTTTAAAAGATCGGCATTTTCTGATTGAAGGTATAGCAAAGAAACTCTCATCTATGACGAATGAAGAATGGAATAATATAGATAGAAAGGTGATTGCTACAATCTGCCAATCACTATAAGGAAAAGGCCTTCTAGCGGAGGTTTTTGTGGAGGCCCCTATAAAAATAGCCCAAAAATTTATCTGTAGCAGAGTTCACTAGCAGAGGTGGGTGGGTAGATGTTTTAGTGAATTTTTCTATGATGGTGCATCTAAATTATTCAATCTTTCTAGTTCTTTACGATCCATACACGCACCAAAGATGCATCTAACATGGTGCACTCTTGATATTTTTTTCTGGAAAAAAAACATGGCGCGCTAAATACCGAAACACATCGGTGCTTGAGTATTCGCTAGCATCGAACTACTTCATATATTAAAATGTATTGGTGTTATTTGACAATGACGTCCAAGTGTGGAAAATGTCTAACAATTCCCTATGGCATCTTATAAAGTGTACTGATAGACGATTTTTAATTTCTAAAACAAGACCGGTGTGATTGTAAAACCTTCTAAAACAAGACCGGTGTTATTGTAAAACCACAACACTGGTGTGTTTCCAGTAATGTAAAACCCTGTGATAAAGCACCATGATAATTTTAAATTTTAAAAAAGCATGGTACTTTTGGATATATCCCGCCCCAGTGCGCTTCATAAAATGCACCAAAGGAGGGTTAAATAAAAAAACCCTCTCGGTCGTAATTTTCATTTTTACCATCTACAGTGCGGGAGAGCTTTGAAGCTTTGGTGCCACTCTTTTCATGTGCAAGTTCCCCGACATCTGTGCTTCTTTTTCTCACCACCTTTCCATACCTGCTCACTATTTGAGTTTCCAATTTTTTCAAATGGTGTAAAAAAATCTTTTTCTCCATTATGTGTCCACAATGCCTCCCCAACAACCAAATTTCTAGGTAACATCTATGTTTCTTTCTAATTTATGTTTTTCGCGAATGAGAATTGCAAATTAGGTTGAATTTCTCATTCTTTTTGCAAAAAAACAAAATCAACGCATAGTGAGCTCGATATGTTTGTTTCGCACCAAGGGCGATGCGCCCTGTAAGTTTATAGGGTAAACTCGGCTTCAATGCTTGAACATAACGCATAACCATTGTGGCAATTTATAGGGTAAACTCGGCTTCAATGCTTGAACATAACGCATAACCATTGTGGCAGTGTGTTTTGTAAATATAAATGCATCAGGAAAATGTGAGAGATTGTACATCGACTTACCACTCTCAGTGCAATGATATTTACGAAACACACCGCAAATAAATATTTAAAAATATTTGTATAGATCGATGTGTTTGATAACCTTAATGTACCGTACCAGTGCCAATAGGTTATATGTGTACACTAACACACAAGTATGTCACACCGCTATGAAAAGTTAAATTTCTAAAACACTCGTGGTGCGCCATATTTATGTGTGCACCATTGCTGATGTGGTTATAATTGAAAGCACACGAGCTCCAGTGCATGACTTTGTTTTGAGTGCAATGGTATTTTTTTTAATTGAAATTTATGTTTCCATAGTTATAAATACATGTTCATTTAATAAATAAATAAATGTATTTTGTGTATGATGCTGATTTATTGTGTATGTCAATCATGTAGCAGAGACGTTAGTAGAGATAGCAGCAGTAAGAGCAGGAGCAACAGGAAGACCCATATAATAGTGTTTGACACGTGGTAGTCCACAGAGAGGGAGAGAGATTTATATCCTCACCCTATTACTGCAACAACTCGAGTGCCCTTGAGTAATGTAGGCCTACTCAAGTAGTATGAGGAAGGTACATACCTGAAGGCGCAATCTGTGTTATTGATGCATCTGATCCGTCAATGGAATGTCCATGAGCAGGCTTTCCATGTTGGTCTTGAGTTGTGGTATCGGCCCATTGAGGAGGACATATACTTTATCATTAGCCTATACACGAGAGGGGAGGATTTTCCCCAGTTCCATTTTGTCCCCCATGGTGTTTCAACTAGGATTTAGCTTACATACACTCAAAGATATGTCAGGCCTCATGCGGTCTTTCCATTAGAGTTTCAAGTCCGTGGTGGACAGCGACAGATTTCTTCTTTTACAACAAAGGAGATTGGGTGTCTCTCATTATTAGTCAGCACCATTACACATTATTGCAGTGGTGGGAAGTGTTATCACTCATAACTTTTCCCCAAAAGTTTTCAGAAGAATGAAAGAACTGAGGTAACCACAAACCAATATTTTAAGTATAAGATCTAGCCAACCTATGACTCAGAGAGGGCTTTCTATATATGATTTAGCTTTGTTTGTTGGGATTTTAGGCTAGTACTAAAGGTTCAGGGGATTTTTATTTTTATTGAATGGTTGGATGGTGGAATCCTTAAAATAGATGGATATACTGATGTCTTTGGACCATTGGGCTATGGAGTCAAAGGAGGGCAGCAGAACTAGAATTAATTCATTAAAGGGAGTGTTCAAAGGGCAATCTAGAAGAGTAGAGTGCAGGTCTTCGGGCCAAATAGGTGAGATGATCTTAACCAAGGTGAGCGAGCACTTAAGAATTCTCAGACGAGCATTAAAATGAGTAACAGAGGATAATCATGAACAAAGAGCAACTAAGAATTCTTTGCTATAGATTACAGGGCGACTACCTAAACTAAGGAGCAACCAAGAATTCCTTAACTTAGATAATTAGCAGAAAACATTAAAATGCATAATAGTTAAAACAGAGTGCAATGAAGCAAATTCTAAGATATCATTGCATATTATAGCATTGAGATTTCAGATACATTAAAGATTGTGGAAAACTTTTAAAGAAAAATAACAACACGAGAGAAAATATGTGTCTGCACTTTGCTTTACACATGAATCCAGTGAAATGTCTTCTCTTTATCCATTAATCCAGCTTGTTGGTCCAAAGAGTGATACAATAGCTTACAATCTTTGATCAAAAGGGTCTATAAAAATGTCTAAGAATCCACCCTACATACTTCGAATGGTGAAGTATTTATACAAAAACTATTGCATAATATCTCGAAACAAACTTCAGATTTATTCTAGGAAATACAAATATCTTCTTGCAAGAAGATAGAGACTGCTATTGAACTATTTCATGGTGTCCCTTTTATTGTGGTACTACTGGCTTTTATGGTTGGATTTGTAGCCCTTTATGCTGGCTTGTAGTTGTGGTCTCTTACGCTAGAATCTTCTTCAATTTTTACCTTTCACCTGATACTCTTTGACCTTGTTTTCCTGTTTTCATCTATTTACCTAGCTGCTCTATTTTTACTACATAGTAACTTTTTACTGTAAATTTCTCACAGTAAATCAGTCATGCTTTCCCACCATTCTACCTCAGGTAATTTGACATTCGTCATCCTTCAGTATGTCTCATCAGCTTCGGTATACTTGGAAAAATTAGGCTTAGTGACGAATAAGTGTTTAATCTCATGCCAGAGAAAAAACAAGTTCTCAAAGGTGTTATAGAAAACTTTGTCTGTTCGCAGTGCTTTTATAGATGAAGTGCTAGTTTGTTCCTTAGCGAACTACCTTAGTCTATTGTCATAGTCCTATTGTGTCATAAGCTTTTCATTGATGACCAATGGATTGGTCAATCCTTTTTCCCTCAAAATTTGGAATTTGGCCATGAATCTATCAATGGCCACCTACATGTTTTTGCACTTTTCCTCCAAGTCTAGCATTAGGTTCCTCTTGGAAAGAACCTTTCTTATTTCCAATATAGTTTACATTTTGTCTTCTATATTTAGCTTCTGAAGCTCATATTTGTTTTTTTTGTTAAGGAAATGGATGAGTCTATTAGCATCCTCTAGCATGTCACCCAATTCCTCCTTGAATTTCTAAATACCTATTGTAGCTATCTTTATTAGTTCTGTCTGTTCAAAAATAACCTGAATAGATGGCCAAATATCCTTGATGGAGTCAATGAATTGGCCCATAATAGTTCCTTGGCTTGCCCAAGGGGTTTATCTAATGTCAAGCCTCTCTCCAAGGCTTTTACCCTTTCACTCATCCTGTTGGCCTTCTGAGTTTCTTCTTTTTGCATAATTTGAGCAAGTTTGTAATCAATTTCCAAACTTGCCACCTTTTCCTTCAGTCTATTCATTTTTGTAGCTTGAATTGACATCTCTTCCATGGGTTTAACTAATTCTACTACCTTTTCTCCTGATATACCTGTTGTTGATGTAAACTCTATTATGACTGGCAGTGTTGTAGCAGGTGGAGCTGTAGGTGCTAGTGAAGCTGGCAGTGTAGAAGGGACTGTTGTGGAGAGTGTAGGGATGACATTTGAAGAAGTTATGGCATTGTCGGTCTGTTTCACTTGGATTAAATTATCCAATTCTTTCGCTATTTCCTTTACCTGATCATTGAGATTTAGGAACAAGTCCATCAACTCTTCATGTTTGGTTTGGTTCTCAATGACTTCAAGTGTTTGAGGATGTTGCAATTCGGGAATTTTCAATTGCTTCTTCAATGCAACAATATCATCGTTATTCTTCTTTATCAGCTGCTCAGTAGCTTTAATATCCTTCGAATCGTGTCCCAATTCTATAATTAAGTCTTCCAAGGACTTAATCCTCCTATCCTTAGCCTGTGATGAGGCCTTCTCCAACCGAAACTATGTTGAGATGTTGTTTACTGAATTTTGTAGCTAATGGTCAGCTATGGCTTTACCTATTAGGGTGGAGTATATCATCTCTCCAGCCTATTTGTGAAGTTCTATTTGGTCTAAGGAATTAATATCCCTTACCAACACTTCAAAGTCAACCCTCCTGTAATCTGATGATGCCTTGGGCTCCTGTGTTGTAGGTTTCATAAAGGACATATGTAGCTTTTCTTCCTTGATGTCCAAGGCTGACATTAGCCCTGTTTGATTTATGGAAATGAGCTTTAGGTATTGAGCATATGTTTGGGCTTTAAGTCTCTCATTTCTCATTTTTACTTCCTTATACTTGTCCTTTATGTCTTGGTATTTTTCGGCAGGCCTACTGAAGGAAGACACTTCGACACTAGGTTGCCTTTTCAACATCTAAGTCTGTGATGTGGAAGGATCTTGTATGTCGTAAGATGGAGTTGTGGGCCTGATTTTATCTACCTCTATGTTGGTAACCTATGCTGATCCTTCTGTGTATTCCTGTTCAAAGTCCGAATTAAGCCTTTTTCTCTTGCTGTGACTTGCTTCCTGTTGCAAATTAGAGGTGTCCATTCCTGAAGTGGAAGCTACCTCTCTGTTTCTTTTTGGATTTTTCTCCTCATTCTGAGGAGTCTGCATGACTAGATGGGTGCTCATGGGTCTTTCTTGCTCTTCTGGTACCTGTAGAAAAAAACTCTCATCAAGCTACTTTTCTAAATCAATCAGAGCATTTTCTACATCTACCCTTGCGTTGTTGCTATATAGTAAGGTATTTTCCACCCATTCTATTTGATTTGCATATGCCTCTATCTCTGGTATGGGGTGGTGGATAAAATTTCCTAGCTTGACCTTTCACCTTTTCTTGGTAATGAATTCTAAAGGGTCATGTATCCATACAAAAATCCTTTGGAATTTCAGGCTTTGTAGGATTAGGTCTGCCTGTTTCCCTACCTCTCGGGAATTACATATGAAGGGACCTAACTAATCTTTGATTTTGAAATTAGCCTTCTTCTTGGCATTGAAAAAGTTGATCTCATCTAAATTGATGATCTATTTGTAATATTCTAAGGCAAACAACCTCATGGAGAGGTATCTTGGCAACTTATATGGTGCATTCAGGCAACCATATATTCTGATTTTTGTGTGGTTTTAGTAAAGGTACCAATCTCCCACTTTGGTTTTCTTGGAAAGCTGGAGGAATCTTTTTATCTCTAGACTTATACTAGGTGGAGGATTTCTAGTGAGCATAGTCATGATTGGATACACAAAAGAATCTATGAAGTCAGAGTATGTATAAGGTGATCTATACTCATGGAAAAGTAGTGTCTAAAAAATGGCAGATCTGGGTTGGCCCCTAGTGTCAAGCTTCTAGAGATTAAAAAGAAACTTATCAGACTGAAAATATAAAAATATATGGTACATTACAGAGGAGTATTTGAATACTCTCTCATTGCCCGTTCTTGTGAACTCCTCATATATTCTATCAGCTATGAAATTGGCAAAGTCATATGTGATTGTAGGAGGTTGCCTTGGGGTATAAATGGACATGAAGGCAAGAATAAGTTCATCAATGTATTCACTGGTAGAGTAACCCAATAGCACAAGATATCATCGTTACAATGTTTTGGCCCCATTTAGAGAAAATAGTTGATACATATGGAGGGGGGTCCTTAGGGATATGATTTTCCTCTCTAATGAAGTTTTGAAATAACTGGGCCAATCTTGATGGGCTTAGCTTGGGATACTTGTCCAACAGGTCTCCAATTGAGAGTGGGGTTAGGTTTGGCCCTAGTTGGAACTGCACCATTTCATTAATGGACTCAGTTATGATAGTGAATAGAACCTTCTGGTCATGAGACATTATGGCTCTATGGCTCGGGACGTAGCATGCATAGCACATATGAAAATTTTCTGGAAAGATATGAACTTGGGGAAACTAGTATCTGGGTAAATTGGACTCCTAGAGGCCA
Source organism: Pinus taeda (assembly GCA_000404065.3). Classification (NCBI taxonomy): domain Eukaryota; kingdom Viridiplantae; phylum Streptophyta; class Pinopsida; order Pinales; family Pinaceae; genus Pinus; species Pinus taeda. The sequence continues at coordinate 8,440 of APFE031621141.1, forward strand.
ATATCATTTGTATGGTTCAGGTATCTAGCTTTGCTTAAGTAATGGATTTTAAGTAGGAGCTTTATTGCAGTTGTGTCTTTGATTTGGAAATCCTTGTCAGCCAGGGTAAGGTGGTCCAGGTCTAAGTGTGGAGTGGTAATCGGTCTAATGTCCATAGAGACAAGGGAAGCCATAATTCAGTTCTTTTGGATTTGAATTATGCTTTCTGGGGGTTTATTAGAGGTTTTGAGACTTTTCAGAGGGTTTAGGTGAGCAGTTGTTAAAATTGGCAATATTCTTACTTCAAATTTCAACCTTAAAACACTGCACAGGATAAAGGTTTTGAAATTTATAGGGGTATGAGACAATTCATGGTGAAATACCTAGAATTGCATGAATTGGTTCTGAAAATGGTGTTTCACAGCAGCTGCAGTGGTTGGTGTGGTCCTGGTACAGTTTTGAAAAGGTTGGTTGGGTTGTGTGTAGCGTCTTCTCGAGCGAAGTTGGAAGTTTGTGGGTAATTTCGATGTTTATAGAGGTAGCAATGGTTTACATAGCTTACAAAGAGAATGCACAAAAAAAGGGCGAAAGAGGGCTTCATGGCCTTTTATATAGAAAATTATTAATTTTGGCGGGTTTCACTTTCAGATGAACATTTTCCAGTATTTCGGTAGAACAGGTGAAATGGTTTTCGAGGGTCGTCGCACTGCTTTTGTGGTGCGGGAAGTTTTCAGGAGGGGTCACCCGATGCCATACATATTCTAACATGTAGCATCGAGGGTCAAGAGAAAAACCACTTTATCGAGTGGTTATTGTTCAGCCATTGGGCGTGGCCAATATGGTTGTGCATCGTGGGGTGTGGGGGACGGATGATCAACGGTAGTCGGGAGGCAAAGTTGTGCAGGGGAAATGACAGGAGTTTGATGGGGGGCCCGGGGACTCAATTATGGCAGTTCAAGATTAGTTTAGGGACTAATCCTGGGATATGTGATCGAGTTGGACTTAATGAGGGATTAGGGAGTCAGGTGAGGCCAATGTGGGATTAACTTAAGTTTTACCGAGGTTAGGTAAATTAAGTGAAGTTATATCGGGATTAGGGGTAGTTTATATAATTTTTATGAAAACTAAGGGTCGGGGGTACTTTATGTAGGGAATTAATTTAATACGGGATAATGGGATTTTGGGGAATTTGTATAATAATATTAGAAATTAATATGAAATTGCAATGGCGGAGTGGGTTTTTCCTTAGTACAAGGGTAAATTAAACATTTTCACACTCATCTTTATACTTTGAAAAAGGATTTTTTGTGGGTTTTTTGTATGAAAAGGGTTTTACATGGGGGTTCCCACTTTTCCTAGGTAAATGATGTCAACCACAGGAAAGTGTTATTTTATTAGGTAAATGAGGGGAAATGAATGGAGATGAATTTTTTGATGAAGGGGGTTCTAGTACTTGTGCCTATAAGTCATCATGTTGGGGGTCCCATCCCTCCAAAATTCATAGAAATGCTCTAAGCCCCTTTGACTTTTAGAATTTGAGCATTAGAACTTGTTTATGGGAAATTAGTATAGTAAAGGGTTGAAATGAATGAGGGGATGTTAAATAAACCATATTGTGAACCATTGTCTTTGCTTTGTTTACTGCTTATGCTCATTTGAAAGATGCATTTAAACATGAGTAATCACTTGACATTTGTTCTTTTGTGTAATCACATGATACTTCTGCAACCTTTCTACTACTTACCCATTTACTTATCCTACCATTTATTCTTCATTCTATTTGGGTGCATATAGGCTAGCAAACCCTTATTAGATCATTTTCTTTTACAAAGCAAGCTATCTAATTCTAACCTTATCTCATCTAAGGGCTCAAAACTGATGAGCTCCTTTTATGTATTCTACCTATCTAATGATCTACCAAGATTAAAGTGTTTGGTCAGATTTTATTCTCTAACTATAAACATAAAATTCAAAGCATGGTATAATTAAGATTAAACAGTTTGATTACCATGGATTCTTGCATGTTAACAAGATGTACACAATCATTTATTATGCATAAAAGTTGATAGTAGTGGCATTTTGACTTTCTCACTTTCATGGTCTCTTTTTGTTTTTTGGGGTTCATATATTTTCATTTTTTGGACCTTTCTTATTCTTCTTGTCCTTTGTTTATTCTTTTAGGACATACCCTCTTTACTTTTTTTAATTTTTTAATATGGAAAACATTTTCAGAAAGCAAAGGTATGTACAATATTACAAGGCTTAACCTTAGTCATTCAAAATTATGATTCCTATTAGTATAGGAACCTAATAGTGGCTCCACTTGGGGATGGCATTTTCTAGTGAAATGTCAAGAACTTTCAAGATCATTATCCCCTGAATTGTTGTTGATGCTGCCTTGCAAAACCTCTATGCCTTTGCATTATTGATACTTATGATAGTAGATCTTTTAAAGCTTAGGGCATTCTCCTCGGGTTTCAACTTCAAAAATCACCATCCAATCCAAACTAAATTTTTGAAAATAGAATATGTACAAATGGGAAATGACAATTAGTAACTAGGCTCAAAGTAATGTTTTAGCATTTGACCATTCATTGGACCACCTTCTGCTTCGGTACCATCCATTTCTCTAAGGAAGAAAGCATTATTACCTCTGAAGGCATGAATGACATATGGGCCTTTCCATAGGAAATCAAATTTCCCATGTTTACCTTTGTATTCCCTCCTTGAATCCCACTTGAGCACCTTGTCACCAAGGTGGAAATCTTCAGCCTTGGCTCTTTTATCAAAAACCTTTTTAACCCTTTCCTGCACAACTTGAGACCTAATGTAGACCTCTTCTCTAGTTTGATGCAGGTGAATTTTTTGTTTGATTCTTCTTAAGATACTGTTGTGTTCAACCTGCAATTCTTGAAGTATCTTCATTACTAGTACTCTCAAAGAGGATGGAAAGACAGCGTCCATTCCATAAACTAGTTGATAGGGAGAGGTACCAATTGATTTCTTAGTAGTCAATCTGTCTATCCATAAGGCATTGACTAGCTTCTTATTCCAAGTTTTCTTATTGTCCTCTAGTAACGTCTTGATGATGTTTACCAGGCTTTTGTTTGAGGATTCTGTCAGCCCATTTCCTTGAGGGTAATAGGCTGTAGAACGGCCCACAATGATATGATACTTATTACAGAAATCTATCATTCTTTTGGATTTAAAGGTTGTTGCATTATCAATAATGAGCTTAGTTGGAAATCCAAATCTTGATAGAATATTGGTTTCAAGGAAGGTTATGATAACAGTATATGTGGCTTTCCTTGAAGTTATGGCCTCTATCCATTTTGTGAAATAATCTATGGTTGTGAGAATCCATTTGTGTTGGGCAGAGGAGGGTGGGTGAATTTTGTCAATGAAGTCTAAACCCCATTCCTAAAAAGGTATTTCAGTAGATATTGGCTTGAGGGGTAAAGGTAAAATCTTTTTCTTTCCCTCAAAAATTTGACATTTGTGACAGGAGGTCACATATTTCTTAGCATCAGAAAACAAGGTAGGCTAGTAGAAACCAGCTCTAAGGATTGTATATGTAGTGGTCTTCCAGTAAAGGTGTCCTCCATAATCACCTGCATGAAACTCTTGCAACACCTTGTCAAATTCATATTTTAATAAGTAATTAAGAAGAATACCTTCATGATCTCTCCAAAACAAAGCATTGTCTAATATACAAAATTTCAAGGATTTGATCTTTAAAAACCTGCTTTTAGTTCTTGATAATTCGGGATGAGCTTGTAAGTTCTATAAAACATAAATAATATCAGCATACCAAGGTGATTCAATAAAGGCCTGGCTGATTAGTGGATTCGCCATATCCTCTCCATCATCTATTGTTGCATAAAGTTTATATCCAAGGCTTGACAGTTTGATTCAGCCATGAGCTTGGCTAAACCTTGGCCTTTGATTAACTTAGTAGGTTTGATTTATCATACTCTAAAATAGTAGCAAATCCACTTTCCCCTCTTTCCATCTAGACCTTCCTGAGTTAGGATGTCTTTGACTACTATATTCAGAACATAGGCCACTATATGAGAATATAAAATGTATACCCTAGAATACTTAATGGCTTTGACTAAAGCCAATGCTTGTTTTCCCATTATATTGTATTTTAAGGGGGCATCTCTTAGGGCTTTGCTAAAGAAAGGAATAGGTTGTTCATAGCCCTGGTCATTTTTTGCAATAGAACTGCAACTATTGTGTGCTCAGAAGAAAAAGAAAACAAGATGAAATCTCTGTTAAATTTAGGACTAATTAACAGAGGTGTTTTAGTGAAGGCCAGTTTAATGTCTTCAAAGGATTTTTTAGCCTCAATAGTCCATTTTATGGTCGAATATTTTTTCAGCATATTGTTAAGTGATCTAATTAATCATGCTAGATTAGATATAAATCTTCTAAGAAAGTTAATTTTTCATTAAAAGAGCTTGTAATTCTCTAATGTTCCTTGGGTGTTGTGTTTGCAAGATGGCTTCTATTCTCGCAGGGTCTCTTCTTATGCCATCTTTTGAGATTATGTGACCTAACAACTTTCCTTCTTCTAACCCAAACAAAGACTTCTTGGGGTTTAAGGAGATTCCAAATTTCCTGCATTTAATAAAAACTTGTCTTAGATGATCCAAATGTTGATTGTCATATTTTAAAAAAATAGTAATGTCATCTAAGTATATCACAAGGAAATCATGAATTTCTTTTGCAAAAGCTATATCCATAGCCCTCTGGAAAGTGGCTCCTGCATTCATTAGCCCAAAAGGAATTTTCACATACATAAATGTGCCCCAAGGAGTAGTGAAGGCAGTCTTAGCTTGGTCATCTGGATGAACCAAAACTTGATTGTAACCAAAAAACCCATCCAACAATGAGATTCTGGTTGATCCAAATACCCTTTGTAAAATGTGATCCATTTTGGGGAGAGGGTAATTGTCTTTTAATGACACTTTTTTGAGGTTTCTAAGATCCACACAGAGTTTTATCTCACCAATTTTCTTCCTAGTTGGCACCAAGTTTGAGACCCAAGCAGAAAACCTGATTGGTGCAATTATTTTGGCATTATATATCCTCTTAATTTCATTTTCAATTGAAGGTAATGAGACAGGATTGATCCTTCTAAGTTTTTTCTGAAAGGCTTTTGATTTTCTTTAATAGGGATTGTGTGTTGGATGATGTTGGTGTCATAGGATTTGAGCTCCTCATAACTCCACGCATAAACATCCTGAAATTCTTTCAACAACTCAATGTCTTTTACTTTTTCAGTTGGAGGTAATGGTTTTGAAAGTTTGATTAGTTTAGGATTTTCAGTGGTGCCTATATCACATTCCTCTATATCAGACCTTACTGGTTCCATTTTAGGTTTCCTAGGAACATCAATTGAATCAAATAAATCTTCCAGAAGGGTTATTCCCTTTAGTAAAAAAATATCTTTGAGATTAATTACTTCGGTTTCTTCACTAATTATTTCATCAATCTCAACTTGTTCTAGGTTATCTACATCTGATCTGGTAAATTTAGTAGGGTTAAATCTATCTATTTCTTCACCTTCTATCTCATTTATTTCTAACTCATCCTTAGGGTCAGGATCTATGGATGTATTAGTATCTATATTGTTACTTACAAACTCTTCTTCTGAAATTAAAAAGTGATTTATCTGTTTATCATTGGAAAATACTTGCCAATTCTTCAAATTGTCTGGAATTGCAGGTCTATGCCTAACTTCAGTAGTGTACTGATGGTTAGGTTGGAAAGATAATTTACAACTACTGGCAAACATTGCTAAAATATGGGCTTGCATATTATGTTTTCTGGGGATTACTGCAAGCTTTGTTTCTAGGAAAGTATTAAGTATTTCTACAGTAGTTCCTCTATAACAACTTAATCTAGGGTCCTTTGTCATATATACAACATCTATTTGTTTCATAATTAGTTCAGGGTCTCCCATAACAAAAACTCTTTTAGCTCATAGATTCTTAACTAGCTTAAGACCTAAAATTAATGCCTCATACTCGGCCATATTATTGGTACATTTAAAATTCAGTCTGTATGCATGGCCTTCTGAGTGATTATTCTCCAAATTATATATCCACACTCTTGGTCCTGCTCCAAACTTATTGACTAACCCATCAAATTCAAGATGCCATAATATCTCATGCTCATAGTTTACACTATCTGGTGCAACAAAATTTTCATCACCGATGGCAAATTGGCCACTTTGTTCATTGAAAAATGTTGAAGTTTGGTTAGTTTCAAATTGTGTAGAAACTACAATTTCTTTTGGTTCTGTATTAATACTATCTAAGATAGTTTCTTGTGTTTGATCAGCATTATATAGAATAAAAGAATCAATGTCTGAGTGTATGGATTAGATGGGAAAGTTTTGAGGCCAATCCTAGCTACTTACCATGTATTTCATTAAGGTTTCTCGGTATAGTTCCTTAGGTTGTCCAAAAACAGAAATTGTTGCATATGACATATCTAGTTGTAAAGATCCCTAAAGTTTGGCTCCCCGTGATCTGGATAACAGCATGCCATATTTTGGTGGGATGTCTGCAACTACAATATCCATAAGGATTCTTTTGGTAGGATATTGCACTAAAGTAACACACAAATATTTAATCAATCATAGACACTTTACTTGACTGGGGTCAAATGAGAATAAGTCTTTATAAGGCCTTGTAATGTCTAGGTTTAATTTCTCCATCACTAATTTGGGCATTAAGTTGTGGGAGGCCCCAGAATCCAACATTGGATTGTGTAGAATTTTGTCATGGATACTAAGGCTAATGTAGAACGATGGTACCCCTCCTTCTAGTGGTTTTCCATTAACATCTGGACCAAATATGAGTTCTGGTTGGTCATAAAACAGGTTAACATAATCCTCATTTTTAGTAATGTTTAAGGTCTGGTTTATCTGTGATTTGTAAGTTTCATTCTTGATTAGTTTTTTTAAAGGAACTGAAATTTTAAGTTTTTCTATCTCTGCTCCCAAATTAAATGGTGAAGAAACTTTTTTTGTTTGAAGATTTTGGATTTTTGAAACAGGGATCTCAGCAGACTTGTCTTCCTTTCCTTTATTAGGGATCTCCTTATGTGGATTTTCAGATCTGGTGTTTTGAGATTTATCTACTGGTTCCTTAGGTGGAATAGAGATGGATGGTTGATCAGCAGAAGGTTGATCAGAGGTTATACCTACAATGGTGGAACCAGAAGGATTTTGGTCCTATCTAGGGAGAATTTGGAGGATCTTTTGAAACTGGAGCTTCTTTTATTTTCTTAGGTTGATTTTGCACTATTTTCTTGGTTTGGTTGCTAGGGACATCAACATTCTTTCTACTTCTTAGGTCATACTATTTATGCACTTCTCCAAACTAGATTTGCAATCGTTGCAGCATATGCAATTCCTGCTCATCTTGGGTTAGAAAATTAGTATCCTCATCATCTAATACCATTAAATTGATCTATGCATCTTGTTATGGGTCTTCAGGTCGAGATGTTTCTACATAATTTTCTTGAAAAGGAGGCTTAATGTTCTGATCCGGTCCATTTTTCCCAATGTTTTGATTCTGGTTTTTTCTAAAGTTTGGGTTTCTAACTGGAGGTGCTTGTTGGTTATCCCATTGGGGTTTCCTTTCTATGTTATCTATTCTATCCATTATTCTTTCCATACTTTTGGCTAAACTATCTATTTTGATGTCAGATGTTGAAGCTTCATCTTTAGTAGTTCCTCTCTTTTCATTTCTAACTCTATCTCTTTTAGCTAACAAATTAGCTTCAACACTAATAGCTAAACTTTGCATTTCTTCTAATGTTGGGGGGTTTCTTTCCCTAAGTTGGAATGCCATATCTATGTCAAAACCATCAGGGAACTTTATTAATGCCATGTTAGGTGGGGGTCTAAGATTAACTGGGATGGTGTTATATATACTATTGAATCCGGTGTAGTAATCTTGAACAGTTTCATTAGGTCCCCTTCTAATATTTTCATATTCTGAGAGGATTTGTAGGGGATTTTTTTTATTTTCCCATCTATTCAAAAATTACTGATGGAATGCTTCTAAGCTATCAATACTATTATCAGGCAATGCTCTAAACCATTTCCTAACATCACCAGCTAAAGTCTGAGAAAATAGTCTCATTTAAACATCCCCCGTATCAATTTCATTTAGTTCAAAGTAATCTGTCATCTTATTGACATGGTGTTGTTCAGTGTAATGTCCTGTGCCATCAAATTGGACGATTTTGCTCTCGTAGTCTACTGGCATAGCACTAAATGGGGCAGGTAAAATAAGAGGAGCATATATTTTTTCCATGGATGTAGGCTGGAAGGGCTTAAGATGTGGATGAAGAGTGGATAAAGAACTAGGACTAGTAGGTGGTGAATGGGAGATGATAGGTTGGTGAGGAAGAGTAGGTACAAATGGTGGTGAAGAATGGACTTCAAAAGGTATTATTGATGAAGTTGAAGGGAACAATGGTGAACTTAAAGTAATGGAAAATTGTTCAAAAAGCTCAAGGGTTGTGGAAGTATTAACAGATGATTGTGGAGATTTCAAAATGTACTCATCAATGGATTTGTTGGCCTGTTGAACATAGAGGTCTGCAATGAATTCTGGAACTAGAACAATTTCATTGATTGCACTTTCAAATTTTGTTCTAAATAACGAAAGATCAAACGACTCATCAAATGGAAGTTCTTATAGAAATAACCATTCATCAGGGCATGAATTAGCTTTAACTACAGGTGTCTAATTAACTAAACTTTCTTCTTTTTGGATTTTCTTGAATTCAGGTTGGGATTGTCAAATACTGGGGCAGGATTTAGGTTTAGATTAGCCCTAGTAAAATGAGTCTTCCTGAAATCCATAATTTTAAACTTTTTAATTGTTTTTGTGAGATTTATTTTTGAAAGAACTTCTAACAAATGACTTTAAGAGGCTTAAAATAAAAATTTAGGATTTTCTTAAATCTTTATTAAGACTAAGGATTCGAAGAACCAACTATGGTTTCCACTATGTTATCACTCAAAACTTTTCCCTAGAATTTTTCAGAAGAAGGAAAGAACCGAGGTAACCACAAACCAATCTTTTAGGTATAGGCTCTAGCCAACCTATGACTCAAAGAGGGTTCTCTCTATATGATTTAGCTTTGTTTGTTGGGATTTTAGGCTAGTTTTGAAGGTTCGGGGGGTTTTGATTTCTATTGAATGGTTGGATGGTGGAATCCTTAAAACAGATGGATACATTGATGTCTTTGGACCATTGGTCTATGGAGTCAAAGGAGGGTAGTAGAACTGGAATTAACTCACTAAAGGGACTGTTCAAAGGGAAAGCTAGCAGAGTAAAGTGTAGGTCTTCGGGCCAAATGGGCGAAATGATCTTAACCAGGGTGAGAGAGCACTTAAGAATTCTCAGACCAGGATTAAAATGAGGAACAGAGAATAATCATGGACAAAGGGAAACTAAGAATCCTTTGCTATAGATTACAGGTGGACTACCTAAAATAAGGAGAAATCAAGAATTCCTTAACTTAGATAATTAGAAGAAAACATATAAATGCATAATAGTTAAAATAGAGTGGAATGAAGCAAATTCTGAGATATCATTCCATATTATAGCATTCAGAATTCAGATACATTAAAGATTGTGGAAAAAGTTTAAAGAAAAATAACAACACAAGAGAAAATACTTGTATGCACTTCGTTCTACACATGAATCTAGTGAAATGTCTTGTCTTTATTCATTAATCCATCTTGCTGGACCAAATAGTGATACAATAGCTTACAAACTTTGATCAAAAAGGTCTATAGAAATGTCTAAGAATCCACCCTACATACTTCGAATGGTGAAAGTATTTATACAAAAACTATTACAAAATATCTCAAAACAAACTTGAGATTTATTCTAGGAAATACAAATATCTTCTTACAAGAAGATAGAGACAACTATTGAACTGTTTAATGTTGTACCTTTTATTGTGGTATTGTTGGCTTTTATGGTTGGATTTTTAGCCCTTTATGCTGGCTTGCAATTGTGGTCTCTTACACTAGAATATTCTTCAAGTTTTACCTTTCACCTGATACTCTTTAAACCTGATACTCTTTGACCCTGCTGTCCTATTTTCATCTATTTACCTGGCTACTCTATTTTACTATGCAGTAACGTTTTACTGTAAATTTCTCACAATAAATCAGTCATGCTTTCCCAGCATTCTGCCTGAGGTAATTTGACATTCATCATCCTTCGATATATCTCATCAGCTTCGGTATACTTGGGAAAATTGGGCTTAGTGATGAATAGATGTTTAATCTCATGCTGGAGAAAAAACAAGTTCTCAAAGGTGTTATACAAAACTTTTTTTATTGGCAGTGCTTTTATAGATGAAGTGCTAGTTTGTTCCTTAACAAACTGGCTTCATCTATTTTCATAGTCCTTCTGTGTCATAAGCTTGTCATTAATGACCAACGGACTGGGCAATCCTTTTTCCCTCAAAATTTGGAATTTCGCCATGAATCTATCAATGCCCACCTGCGTACTTTTGCACTTTTCCTCCAAGTTTAGAATTAGGTTCCTCTTAGAAAGAACCTTTCTTATTTCCAAAATAGTTTTCGTTATGTCTTCTATATTTAGCTCCTGAAGCTCATATTTTTTTTTCTATTAAGGAAATGGATGAGTCTATTAGCATCCTCTGGCATGTCACCCACTTCCTCCTTAACTTTCTGAATAGCTATTGTAGCTATCTTTATTAGTTATGTCTATTAAAAAATAACCTAAATAGATGGCCAAATATAATTGATGGAGTCAATGATATTGGCCCATAACAGTTCATTGGCTTGCCAAAGGGGTTTCTCTAATGTCAAGTCTTTCTCCAAGGCTTTGACCCTTTCCCTCATTCTGTTGGCCTTCTGAGTTTCTTCTTTTTGCATAATTTGGGCAAGTTTGTAATCATTTTCCAAACTCTCCACCTTTTCCTTTAGTCTATTCATTTATGTAGCCTGAATTGACATCTCTTCTATGGATTTAACTAATTTTTCTAATTTTTCTCCTGATGTACCTACTACTAATGTAGACTTTGTTGTGACTGGTAGTGTTGTAGCAGGTGGAGTTGTAGGTGCTAATAAAGCTGCCAGTGTAGAAGGGATTGATGTGGAGACTGTAGGGATGACATTTCAAGAAGTTGTGGCAATGTCAGTTTGCTTCACTTGGATTAAGTTATCCAATTCTTTCTTTGTTTTCTTTAGCTGATAATTGAGCTTTAGGACCATGTCTATCAACTCTTCATGTTTGGTTTGGTTCTCTATGACTTCAAGTGTTTGAGGATGTTGTAGCTGGGGAATTTTTAATTGCTTCTTCAGTGTAGTAATATCATCATTCTTCTTCTTTATTAGCTACTCAATAGCTTTAATATCCTTGGGATCATGTCCCAATTCTATAATTCAGTCTTCCATGGACTTAATCCTAGTATCCTTAGCCTGTGACGAGGCCTTCTCCAACTATAACTATGTTGAGATGTTGTTTACTGAATTTTGTAGTTGATGGGTGGCTATGGCTTTACCTGTTAGGGTGAAGTATATCATCTCTCCAGCCTATTTGTGAAGTTCTATTTGGTCTATGGGATGAATATCCCTTGCCAACACTTCAAAGTCAACCCTCTTGTAATCTGATGATTTCTTGGGCTGTTGTGTTGTAGGTTTCATAAAGGACATCTGTCGCTTTCCTTCCTTGATGTTGAAGGCTGACATTAGCCTTGTTTGATTTGTGGCAGTGAGCTCTAGGTATTGAGCATATGTTTGGGCTTTAAGTCTCTCACTTCTCATTTTTATTTCCTTATCCATGTCCTTTATGTCCTGGTCTTTGTTAGTAGGCCTACTGAAGGAAGACACTTCCACACTAAGCTACCTTTCCAACATCTGAGTTTGTGATGTGGAAGGCTCTTGTATGTCTTCATATGGATTTGTGGGCCTGCTCCTGTCTACCTCTGTGTTGGTAACCTATGCTGATCCTTCTATGTATTCTTGTTCAGAGGCTAGATTAAGCCTTTGCCTCTTACTGTGACTTGCTTCCTGTTGCAAATTAGAGGTGTGATTTCCTACAGTGGAAGCTCCCTCTCTGTTTCTTTTTGGATTTTTCTCCTCATTATGAGGAGTCTGCATGACTGGAGGGTTGCTCGTGGCTCTTTCTTGCTCTTCTCGTACCTGCAGAAAAGAGCTCTCATCAAGCTGCTTTTCCAAATCAATCAAAGAATTTTCTACATCTACCCTTGTGCTGTCACTGTCTACTAAGGTATTTTCCACCCATTCTGTTTGATTTGCATATGCCTCTATCTATGGTATGGGGTGGTGGATAAAAGGTCCTAGCTTGACCTTTTGCCTTTTCTTTGTAATGAATTCTAAAGGGTCATATATCCATAGAAAGAGCCTTTGGAATTTTAGGATTTGTAGGATTAGGTTTGCCTCTTTCCCTGCCTCTCTGGAATTACATATGAAGGGACCTAACTAATCTTTGATTTTGAAATTGGCCTTCTTCTTGGCATTGACAAATTTGACCTCATTTGCATTGATGATTTGTCTCTAATATTCGAAGGCAAACAACCTCATGGGGGGTATCTTGGCAACTTATATGGTGCAAGCAGGAAACCATATATTCCAATTTTTTTGTTGTTTTGGTAAAGGTACCAATCTCCCACTTTGGTTTGCTTGGAAAGCTGGAGGACTCCTTTCAACTCTAGAATTATCCTAGGTGGAGGATTTCCAGTGATCATAGTCATGATTGGATACACAAAAGAATATATGAAGTCAGAGTATGTATAAGGTGATCTATACTCATGGAAAAGTGGGGTCCAAAAAATGACAAATCTGGGTTGACTCCGTGGTGTGAAGCTTCTGGAGAGTAAAAGGAAACTTATCAAACTGAAAATATAAAAATAGATAGTACAATACAGAGGAGTATTTTAATACTCTCTCATTGCCCATTCTTGTGAACTACGCATGCATTCTATCAGCTATGAAATTGGCAAAGTCATATGTGATTGCAGGAGGTTGCCCTGGGGTATAAATGGACATGAAGGCAAGAATAAGTTCATCAATGTATTCATTGGTAAAGTAACCAAAACATAGGATATCACGGTTATAATGTTCTGGCCCCATTGAGAGAAAATAGCTGATACATATGGAGGGGGGTCCTTAGGGATATGCCTTTCCTTTCTATTGAAGGTTTGAAACAACTGGGCCAATCTTGATGGGCTTAGCTTGGGATACTGGTCCAACAGGTCTCCAATTGAGAGTGGGGTTAGGTTTGGCTCTGGTTGGAACTACAACATTTCATTAATGGACTCAGCTATGATAGTGAATAGAACCTTCTGGTCATGAGACATTATGGCTCCATGGCTGGGGATGTAGCATGCATAGCACATAGGAACAATTTCTGGAAAGATATGAACTTGGGGGAATTGGTATCTAGGTAAATTATACTCCCAGAGGCCAACATCATCTATATGGTTCAGGTATCTATATTTTCTTAAGAAATGGATTTTAAGTAGGAGCACTATTGCAGTTGTGTCTTTTATTTAGAAGTCCCAGTTAGCTAGGGGAAGGTGGTCCAGGTCTAAGTGTGGAGTGGTAATGGGTCTAACGTCCATAGAGATAGGGGTAGCCATATTTCAGTTCTTGTGGATTTGAATTATTCTTTGGGGGGGTTTATCAGAGGCTTTGAGACTTTTCAAAGGGTTTAGGTGAGCAGTTTATAAAATTGGTAGTATTGTTACTTCAATTTTTAACCTTAAAACCTTGCACAGGCTAAAGGTTTTGAAATTTGTGAGGTAATTCATGGTGAAATACATGGAATTGGGTGAATTGGTTCTAAAAATGGTGTTTCACCATCGCTGCAGTGGTTGGTGTGGTCTTGGTACGATTATGAAAAGGTTGGCTGGGTTGTCCAGTGTCTTCTAGAGCAGAATTGGAAGTCTATGGGTAATTTCGACGTCTACAATGGTAGCAATGGCTTACATAGCTTACAAAGAGAAAGCACGGAAAAACGGTAAAAGAGGGCTTCATGCCTTTTATAGAGAAAATGATTAATTTTGGCGGGTTGCACTTTCAGACGAACCATTGACGATTTTTCAGTTGAACGGGGGAAATGGTATTTGAGGGCCGCCATATTGCTTTTGTGGTGTGGGAAAATATTGGGAGGGGTCAGCCGATGCCATGCATCATCTGACATGTAGCATCAAGGGCCGAGAGAAAAACCAATTTATCAGGTGGTTATTATTCAGCCATCATGCACGGTCGATATGGTTGTGCACTGTTGGATGTGGGGGAGGGATGATCAACGATAGTCGGGAGGCAAAGCTATGTGGGGAAAATGATGGGAGTTTAATGGGGGGCCCAGGGATTTAATTATGGTGGTTCGGGATTAGTTTAGGGAATAATCTTGGGTTATGTGATCGAGTTGAGCTTAATGAGGGATTAGGGAGTTGGGTGAGGCCAATGCGGGATTAACTTAAGTTTTACCGAGGTTAGGTAAATTAAGTGAAGTTATATCAGGATTAGGGGTAGTTTATATAGTTTTTATGAAAACTAAGGGTCGGGGGTACTTTATATTAGGAATTAATTTAATACGGGATAATGGGGATTTTGGGGAATTTATATAATAATATTAGAAATTAATATGAAATTGCAATGGTGGAGTGTGTTTTTCCTTAGTACAAGGGTAAATTAAACATTTGCGTACAAGTGTAAATTAAACAGCTGCACATTCAGATTTATACATAGGAAAAGGATATTTTGTGGGTTTTTTGTATGAAAAGGGTTTTACATGGGGGTTCCCACTTTTCCTAGGTAAATGATTTCAACCATAGGAAAGTGTGATTTTATTAGGGAAATGATGAGAAATACATGAAAAAGGTTATTGCAATCATGTTTTTTCATGTATTTCTCATTTTGCGTGTAGCAAGGTCCATTGAAAGTACAAAACATGGGTCCCCTTTGGATGTGGAATTAAATTTTGCATCTGACAAGTATCCCACTTGAAATTTGAGTAAAACAATAGGGAGATAAGTTGAAAATGTGAGTTAAAAAAGTAGTTTTATTATTTTATTATTTTTAATCTTTTTACTTTTTTACTCTAGAAATGGTGAATCGTCTCCTATGATTGACATCATCATCTTGAATCCTATTGGTCCTTATAAAGTTTATTTTGGTTTTACATTTTTCTTAGGAGGCCCATTTTAGACCTTAAAATTCCTCTAATGGTTTATGATTTCTTGGGAATAGATGAATGTTAGTTGTTGTTCTTCACATTTTCTTTCTATAGCTTAGATGTCAATTCACTAATCAATGTATTGTTATGGCATAAAATAGATGTTATTCAAATGCAACTCATATTTTCTATCATATTTTATATCACTGTGTTAATGATCAATGGATGTATGCATGTGGCTAGTTATAGGGTTGTGTTGATTTGCAAGGGAGGGCACCTTTTTCACCTTCGTCTTCTCTTTCCATCTCTCAATTTTGTCCCAAAACTCTGTTTCCACAGTCACTCTACTTAGTACATTTAGGACATTATGAGCATTCATCCTGGTGCAAGACAAACCTTTGATAGGTCATGGGCTTAGCTAGGGGGCTCAACCGAAGCTTCTTTACTCACTCTAACCTCCATCCACCTCTTCATGCCCTCAAGACATCATCTCCACCCTAAAAAGGCTCACATAACCCCTCCTGTAGCATTACAAGTCCTCTTGTAGCAATACAGGACCTCCCATAGTAACACCTATAGCAGGCCTGTAGCACCACTTTTCTTCACCTGTTTTTCTCCCCACTTCAACCTTAGTGCAGTAAAGATGAATAATAACCACAAGTTGTGATTTTATGATCAAGAGAAGCTCCTAGACCACTCTAGCCATTCCTTTTCCTCACTGCAAAACATAGTAGAATTAGTGTTTTTCAATCATAAGCATGATACAACTTAGATTTTTATTTTCAAGAAAGTGTGAAACAGGTAGATGATATACGATGTTATAATGAATTATGCAACATAAAGTATTTTTCCTTATGCAAGTAATTATCCATTTTCCTTTCATGAAATGATTAATTAGCATCTACAAGTTGAGTAAATGGCATTTTCACTTTCATAGCTAAAACCAATTTTTAATGGTGCTTTCATCAACAAGCTTTCAATATAGCTTAGTAGGAGGAATGGTCTCTAAATACCTTGATATAATGTCATGATTGAGGGTTGCATGAGTATAATGTAACCTACTCTGTATATAGCACTATCACCTCTAAGTTTGTAAGAACCCCCAAGTTGATAATTTGAGTTGAGGAGCCCTTGGGAGTTGCAACATTCTTGGTGCAATACTAGGGCTCACCAAGTATCATTTGTAGTGATGATAATAATGTCCACTAAGGAACAAAATAACTCAAAAGGTTAATGTTGTAAAAACTTCATCACCAACAATATACATACTAATAAAAATGGGATTTTGTAGACTCAATTTCACAAGAAATGCATGCACATCAGTGAAATTAAATTATGGACTCCACAAACATTTCAACACTAATTATGAGCATCTGCCTCCAACCATACTAGGTAATGGGATCTCTTATAATACTAAACACTCTATTCTTACTATTATTGTATGATTTCTAATGTTGTGGTTTTGAGCTAGAGACTCATGATGTATCACATGAGGCTTCAATCATTCATTTAGTGCATCTCCCCCAATGATACAAATTACCTTGAGCCTCTATATTGACAATGTAACCATGCGGGTCCACATACTTTTAGATTTCATGTACATAGTTAGTGTTGAGCTTATTGTAGTAGCCAATAATATTGGGGCTCAACTCCCTTGGCCTCTGCATTGGGATCTCCATTTTATGGTTCATGATTGCATAACTCTTTCCAAATGGTAATTCATTACTTTGATATTATTAATATTCTCCTCCATGTGTTTCATGAATTGAAAAATATTATTTTTACAAAGTGAAATAACATTTCCAATGAGAATGATAACATAATTTGAGGAACACGCAACTCCAAACATTAACATTGCAGTAATCCCATCAATAGAAAAAATTATACTAACAAGCAAGAGATTATATAGAGTATTTCACAAGCATCGTGTATATATCAATAATATCTAATGTTGGACTTAACAAGCACTGCAACGCTATTCCTAAGCATCGTACCTCCAATTGTAACCGGTAACGAGATATGTTAGAATACAAAATATTCCATTCTTTGTCTTATTCTTTTGTTTTCAATTCCATGGTTTTGAACTGGTAGTTTGTTTTATATGGGCCTTCAATCACTAAAATTAAATTATGCCCATATATATTTAACAACAATAACAGTTTGAACCTTTCACCTTTGGTTATGGATCCCTTGATTTTAAATGCAATGATGTCACTTTCCTTTTAGGTCATCCCACCAATGAGACAAGAGACACTAATTCCACATACTAAGAATTTAACCACACATGTTCCAATGCCTCCAGATCATGCATACTAGATTTGGTATGTGGCTCACTACGACAAACATTAAAATTGAGTCTTAGCTCCCTTGGTGGGATGTTGTACAAAAATATAAAGTGGACAAGCATGATGGGAAGATAAATGCCTAAAATAAAATGGTGAGTAAAATCACGGATCAATTCCTTCCTATTTATTAGAATTAAAGTTTGTTCAAAAGACCACAAAATCTAAAACAAAAAGGGAGATTTGTATGGGAGTAATTAGAAGAATTTTTCAAGCTATCACTTGAATAATGAGTTAAAGAGAAAAAGTATCAAATGGTACCAAGGTATGTGAATGTAGTGAACTTATAGATTAAAGATGTGATGAGTACCCATTATTTCTAAATTATGGATGAGGCATGCCATATTTATTTCAAGGTAGACGAAAATTTAAATAGGAAATGGTAGAAAAGTTATGGATGAAAGAATATTAGATGCACATGGAAAGTGAAAGCTACAATAGAAAATTCTAGTGAAGCGAGAGGAGTTGAAGTATCTAGTAATCAAATTTTTAAATAGGACAACCATGTCAACATACATAGACGATATGGAATAAGAAAGGGTAACTATGCCATTACTTTCAATAACTATGGAGTATAAGGACACAAATCATTTGAATGCCTATATAAGCACAATCTAGGAAGAAGGAATGAGGCCTAAGACTCGTTTCATACATGCGAGTGAGGCATAAATTATGGGAGATGATGTTGTAATACTTCAACATTAAGAGGGTGAAAACCTTATGCCTAGGAGGGTGTTATTCAAACATGAAAAAAGGGTACAAAAGAAAATTGATATAGGAAGATGACTTTTAAAAACAAATATAAGGTTCAAAGAAAACATTGTAATTTGATCATAAATTATGGGTGTGCATAAAATTTGGTTTCCATGGAGGTGATCTCTAAGATAAAATTAAATTGTATCCCTTTTCCAAACCATATTGGGTTTCATGGTTACAGAGGGTATGACAAGTCATTGTGATAAAGAAATGTTTGTTGAGTTTCCAGATCAGCAACTTTTGTGACCAAGTATTATGTGATGTGGTGGATATGGAAAAATGTCATTCATTATTAGAAATACAATGGCAATTTGATGGGAATGTTATCCATGTTGGTATCAAAATTACATATGCATTTGATAAGGATGGAAATAGTTATAGCCTAGAGCTAGTGGTAGAAGAGGAGACAATGGCAATGGAAAATAGGGATGCTAGGAGTAGTCATAGAAAAAGTGGTCATGTAATGTTGTGCTCAGTAAAAGAAATTATGAAGGAATAAAGGAAGCAAAAAAATTATTTTTCCATAATTCCAAAGAAGGGACAAGAAGATGAGTAAAAGCATTATATGTAAATAGAGATTCAAAAATTGTTGGATGGGTTTTTAAATATTATTTTTGATGATATGTGAAAGGGAATATCTCCCATGAGAAGTATTTCACATTATATTGATTTAATTGTAGACTCACACAGAAGGTGAAGAAGGAAATAGGAAATTTTAAGGATTACTTAATAAGGGGTTGATTTAAGGAATTTTAAGTCCATATGTTGTCCTAGTTATTTTGAAATCAAAGAAGAGTGGTGAATGGAAATCTACACCAATTCACGAGCTATTAATAATATTACTATCAACTTTCAATTTCACGTACCAAGAATAAAAGACCTTATGGATTACTTTAGGTGGGAAAAGTTATTTTCAAAGATAGATACGAGTAGTGAATACCATCATATTTAGAGAAGGGAAGGTGATGAGTGGAAGATACAGTTTGATACAAAGGATGGACTCTTTCTCCATTGGTTAGCCACATCTATTACTAACACACAATAGATGAATGACTTATTGATGAATGAGGTACTAATACTTCAACTAAATTGATGAATGAGGTACCAATAATTTTACTAAATTGATGAATGAGGTCTTGAAGCAATTTATAGGAAATTTTACCATTATATATCTTTATAACACTTCAAGTTTTAGCCAATACAAGGAAGAATACTTGCGGCAAGTGACTCAAGTGTTGGAATGGCTTAAAAAAGAAAGCTTCAAATTAACTTAAAGAAGTGTACTTTCTTGCAAGAAGAGTTGGTTTTCTTACTTTCTACAATTTTCAAGGAAGGTTTGAAGGTGGATCCTAAAAGAGAGAAAATCATTAAGGATTGGCCAATTCCTAGATGTACATGTGAGCTAAGGACTTTCCATGGTTTGACAAGTTCTTACCAAAAATTTATTAGAGATTTTAGTGGGATTTGTGTACTATTCATTGATCCTTTCAATGGATAGTATCAGTATCAAAGTCTTTTGAACTTTGAAGAAGAAGGTAATTGAATGGCCAATGTTAGTACATCCATATTTTAGTGAAGTATTTGAAGTAGATTATAATGTAATTGGTTTATTAATAGGGAAACCTTGAATCATAACGCTAAACCAATAACATTATTTACTGAAAAGTTAAATGATAAAAAGAAAAAGTATTATGTTTATGATCAAGAACTTTATGCCATTTTTCAATCCTTGAAGAAATTGTGACACTATTTTCTATTGAAGTAATTTGTTTTATTTACCAATCATTAGACATTGTAGTACATAGACAATCAAGGTAAGAAGAATTATAATAATTTTAAATGGGTGTATTTTTTTTAGAGTTACACATTTTCTTTAAAATGTACATCTAAAAAAGGTAATAAAATTGCTAATACATTAAGCCAAAGCATGATGCTTTTAAATATCATGCATGTTGAGGTTATTAGATTGGACAACATGAAGGAGTTGTATGTACAAGACGTAAATTTTGTAGAGTCATGGAAATCATGCAAAGAACCATGAACTATGAATAGGACACCATATTTGGATTTATATTTCCAAGAAGGATTTTTGTTCAATCATTAAAAATTGTGCATTCTATAGAGTTCATTGAGACTAAACCTCATTCAAGAGTTACATAGTGGATGTTTATGTGGATGTTTTGGAGTGGATAAAACCAAGGAATTAGTTGATGGGAGGTATCTTTGGACTATTATCAAAAACTGTTCAGGGAAATGTTTTTAGTCCTATCTAGTTTGTTAATTGGCCAAGGGTAAGCCAAAACAATAAGTTATATACTCCTTTACCTATACCTGAAAATCCATGGGAAGCATAGATTTTACTTTTGGATTCCTTAGAACATATAGAGGTAATGATTTAGTGTTAGTGGTTATGGATATAATTTATAATATGGGATTCCCTATTGTGGGAAAAGTTTAGTAATTCTTGTTGTTTTTCCAGGAAATTATAAGGTTGCATGAGCTTCCTAGGAGTATCACTTCAAAGAGAGAGACTTGATTTATTGGACATTTTTGGAGGCTCTTTGGAAAAGCATGAGTTCCATGTTATACTACAATTCAAACCTATCATCCACAGGAAAATAATTAAATAGAGGTAGATAACTAAAGTTTATGAAACTTGTACAATTACTTAGTGAATAGATCCAATGGTAAGTCTATTTTAGTACTTTATGTCAAGAATAATTGGTTGAGTTGTTAAAAATTGAGGATACGAGGAGCATTGATACAGATAATTTTGTAAAAAGCATGTATGACATTCACAAGAAAGTCAACCAAAAGTTACAATATAGTAATGTTAGCGATAAGGAGAAGGTTGATTTGTAAAGAAATTTGAAGGTTTTAGAATAGGGTGACACAGTGATGCCACATTTTAGGAGGGATAGATTTACCAAAGGAACACACAAAAACTAAAGTAGAAGAAAATTTGTCCATGTAAGATTTTGGGAAAAATATGCAATAACTCCTACAAGCTAAGACCCTTGACATTTATTTTAAATTTAATGTTTCTCACTTATGTGAGTTTCATGAGGAGGAAAAGGATGGTGAAGTTGGAACCATGCAAGAATGAGAAGGATTGTTGCAAGTCAAACCTACTAAAAAGTTTGAAAAAATGTTGCAAAAAAAGTTACCCAAAATGGTCAAGTTTAAGTTCAGTTTGAATATTTAATTAGATGGAATAATAGAAATTCAAAGCGTAGCAGATAGTACATGAAATATTGAGTCACCTTCATGGTGGAGAATCATTGGGTTCATGTAGTTGGTATTGAATATTTGTTTTGATTTGCATTTCATAGTGTTTATTTACCTATCTTAGAAGTAGAAATAGTAGAAATAAAGATATTGTTATTATTGGGGGGGATCATGTATGCTATCAAAATGTTAGATGA
The DNA here is from genome assembly GCA_000404065.3 of Pinus taeda. Lineage (NCBI taxonomy): Eukaryota > Viridiplantae > Streptophyta > Pinopsida > Pinales > Pinaceae > Pinus > Pinus taeda. Next base: position 30,163 of record APFE031621141.1, read on the forward strand.
GAAATCCATGGAAATTAAATTGATAAATTCAATATAATCATTATAAGATGGATCACACAAACAATTCAAGAGGAAGTGAAGAGTTACAAATAATGTTGGCCTACCATGTGAAGTGAATAATCTCACATAAAATTGTAAATCTATTGATTTGACAAAGAATAAAAGAGTTTTAATAATTTACAACATGGAAGGGAAGATGGAAGGGAAGATAAAATTCAACTATAAATCTATAACATAAAAGAAAAAATTGAATAACAACTTAGGAAAATCCTATATTATTTTTCGTTTATAAAAATTTTGAAAAACGTAAAACCATTCGGTTATAGTCCAAACATAATATATATATAACTACATTTCTTAATACATCACATCATCACAATTTGGAGGGTCAACTAATTTTTGGTTTCAAAACCAATGTTCAAACGCTTCAAATATCCTTTGGTCTTCTTTTACACATTTCATTGTTCCTTTCTTACACATTTTGCATTTGCATCATTGGACACTTCCAAACTCCCTCACTATGGATTCAAAACCTTCACTTAACATCGAGAGAAATCTATGGCAGCACTCTCATTTGGGTTGCTACATGTGGCTACAATGTTGTGCAACCAACTCAAAGTTGACTATCAATATACCAAAAAGTTCGTATAGTTCATACATAGTTGATAACGTAAGACAATACAACACTAAAAGAAAGGATGGTTCCAAGAAAACAAACAAACACTAAAATCAAGGATGAAAAGAAGCGTTGTGGCAATGTAGTTTTTGTCTTTTGCATGGAAGTTGCGAAGGACTTTCACCTAACACCAAGAAAATCATATGACTACTCATACTCATACCTAACATCATGTACTAGCCAACTGAATTAGATTACTGAGAAACTCCTATAAATATCAATAATATATATTAAATTATAGCATTATTTTAAAATTATTATTATTATTTCTAAATTAAAATGGTATTGTCTCAAAATTTAGTCATATACTAGTAAAAATATTACTATTTATCCAATGTCTAGTCTTAATCTACTTTTAGGAAAACCAAATTTTTTGATTTTTTACTAGAGTTTAGGTATTGAAAAATATAAATATCTAATATTGATAACTATTGGTAGCTACCATAGACTAGACTACATAAATAAAGAAAACAACTTGCAAGAGGTAGAGCATAACATCAAGACTATGAAGAAGTAACTTGGGTTGGATACTGAGTGCTTGTTCTGGCTAGAGCAAGAAATTTTAGCTCACACAGAAGATGAATTTCAAGGTGAGCTAGATTGGCATCCAAATTAGTAAGACAGGAGTGCTAATAATGTTGCACATGCTTGATTTCATTCAAAGAATATATTTTATCATTATGGTCTTCATGCTTCTCTTTCAAGAACCTACCAAGAAGTGTTTTCATCTACCAATGGAGGGTGATGGAGTTTAGGTATTGGCTCCATCTTACCCTAGTATGGTTAGGGCTAGGAATCCAATTGGCTACCTTCGCTTGGATTCTTGAATTAGAATATGCTTGTTGGTAGTTGGTGGTTAGGGATTCGAGTTGGAAAATTTCCTCGCAAATTTCATTGGGGTGGTAGAATGGAAGATGGTTGTAGCATCGTGGGCTTGATCTTGGGCACACAACCTACCCTCAAGGTCTCTATACCCAGCCCCCCAATGGTTTTGTATTCACTCTCGAGACATATTGCACCAAAAGAAAGATTCAAACAATATGGCTTACCCATAACACCCAAGTACTCAAAGGATTGACACTAAGAAAACCCGAAAACGGAAAAACACATGAAATTTTAGGATTTCAAGATATATAAGGCCAACCCAAAAAGGAGGATGAATGAAAAGGAATGCCAGATGAAAGACTCTTGCTAGTGTTTAATGCTCATTGGTAGACACCACAATTCAGGCCACTACCCAACGCAACTCAAATGATCTCAAAATAAAACAAACAAAAATTCACATGCTAAAATAGAGACTAGTGAATGATATTATTGAACCAAAAGAATTAAAAAATACCCTGTAATGACCATCTCTCTGACCTTGGATTGGTGAGGTCGTACAAGCTAGAGAAAGACTAGCACCATTGGCTCCTACAGTATAAAGTTCAAATATTTTCATTAATGTCCTAAGATTTGTAACTCCTACATGCCCAAAGCCTATCCCCCAACCATTGCTCAACTACCAGTACCTACATTGAGGACCTACAAGCCTATAATCTAGGTTGCCTAAGGCACATGTTAATTCGTAGCCAAAATAGAAGTCCAACATCTGAACTTGATAAAAGTTGCACTAACTATACCATATCTTTGTGAATTTTATGTTGTAGGAATTGTCCCACCTACTGCAAGGGAGAAGCCTAGTCACACCATAAAATCCAAAGATCAGGGTCTCTCCTTCTAGGATGGTCAAGTGTAGTAAAGACTGGCATTTGAATGAATAGTAGTGTATGTAGTTCACATGTGTGTTGCATGGAGATTGTTTCCCTCCACCTTGATTTCCAACACCCTAATTAAGGAATTTTGAATTATTATTATTTTATTAATTATAAAAAATATATATACAAGATAAAATGTATATACTGTTAAGAAAAATGTGTGACAAGATTTGTATATATGGAGATTCACTCTACTTTACTATGGATATTATTAACCTATAAATAAAATTTGTTACAATACCATGAGATAATACCATGAGTTACTAATTCCATATTCACAAAAAACCATCACTCGTATTCATATCATAAATGTTTACATAACATTTTTTAATTAATTTAATTAATTTAATTAATTACTTTGAAGATAAATCTCAACCTTTGATTTGTGTATACTATTGTAGACGATGTTGTGCCCCACCAACATTCAAGGGACCTTCCAATATGAAGTCCTAATTATACCTCATACCGTTTGGTGTAGGAGTCTCATCTGGCATAAAGGCCTGTTTGCCAAATCTTTAAATATTTTCCTTGGCTTTATTTGCCAACACGAGAGAGGGATGAAATGGTGTCTCTAAAAATCAAGGGGTGTGCCTAGTGAGTGTTTAGTTGTAATTATGTCAAGGTTATTCTACTACAGATGGGGGGGAATGGGGGGAAATGAGCCTCTAAGTAAGAGGTAATAGTACCACCCAAGAAGAGACACACATGAGCTAGAAAGATTTGTCTAACATCCAGTGGAATTGTTCACAATGGATGTGAGGGTCATTACAATCAATAAATGAATAAAGATGTGTCTAGTATCCTGTGGAATAGTCCACAAGGATGGGACAACAATAAAAACCATTACATCACATTCTCAATAATATAAGAACTAAAATAACCGAAATATTTCAATTATCTTATCACATGTGAAAGCAAACATGAAATACAAACGTCCAGAGAATAGTCTTACAAACATTCATAGCCCATGCATGAAGAACATGCTGGACTTAAAGGCTTTTGTTATTAATTAAAATTTCGAGGACACATGTTTACCATGTAAATAACTAGCCCCAATAGTGGGACATTTGATCCACTCCTTACTCCTCAAAGAACAAGTTTATCTCTCTAATGCCTTGTGGGAGGAGCCAAGGTGAAAAGTAATTTTCTCATACAATGAGGGAATATATATAACCAAGGGTGACTCTTTGACCACCCTCATGAATATTTGAATTCCTATGAATTTTCAACATGCATGACTCTTTACATCACATGTGTGTTCTTTGGACTTCCACTTTAAAATACATTTGAATAAAATATATATGGTCCACAATAGTGATGCGGCATATGGTGATGTGGCATATGACCAGTCATGACATGACATGACAAGACACTGATGACATGGAGTGCTTGGTGATGTGGTAATTTCAAGTCACTGTTATTGTTGAGTGTTGATTGTATTCTTGGATATGATTTCTCTTCACCTTTGCATGGCTTAGGGATGTTGAATCTTTATTGATCTTTAGTATTGGATGGTAGTTACAAACTTGTGTCCCTTTTCTTTCTCTTGATTGATCCACTTGTGAGTTTAGCTACAAGAGAGTCGCTAGGCATGCTTCCCTCCTTATTCTCCTTCTTCATGATCTCACCATGACATGATAGTGTACTTGTTCTTGCAATTCACTCATGATAGGACAACATCAATCTGAAGGCCCCCTAATCTAAGATGATGCATTATTATAAATCAATTGAGTTTGAGGCAAGTGATAGACTGGGGAGAGGGGCTCAGTGATTGTGCATTTCATAGTTCCAACAGTTAGGGGGAGAGCTTGGGCTCTGAGACTACGCAATGTGCAGCTCAGAGAGGCTTGAAGGATAGAACTGCATAGTTTATGGAGGAAGTGGGGTCTGGCTGAGGTGAAGAACGCCGAGAGAACCAACTGCACAGTTTTGGATGTCAAGGGAGGTTTGGTTTCTACACATTATGCAGTTCCAACAAACAAGGGAAAATCTTGAGGGTTGAAGATGTGAAGTGCATAGTTCAGGACAAACTGGGAAACATAATTGCACAATTTTGAGGGTCAAGTTTGGGAGCTAAGCACGGGAATTACTTAGAGTAGTAATCCTTGGGGATAGGGACTATGCATTGCATAGTTCCAAGCAGCAGGTTCACAACTTAGAGGACTGAGACTTCGCAATGCACATTTCATTTGGGTCTTGCTGAAGCTAAGTTGCTTGGTTGGTAGGATTCCCCAAAAATGGCTAAGTGTGGGATGGGTGACGAACTATGATGAACCTTGACTATGATCACACATTTATCATAATTTCATGACACAACAACATATATCATTAGAACACATTAACAAAAAATTTTCCTTTGTTTGACTACCTCACGACAAGTGCAACACTTAAGATAGGCTTTAGGATGACCGCAACAACACTTGTGTGATAGTGCTCAAGACTTTTTGTGTGGATGTGACAAATGTTTACATGGTTTGGAAAACTCATATACACAAAGATCGACCTTCAAAACCATTAAAAAAGGCTTGCAAACATTGCACGATAGCCAAACATGCCAAAAGATGATAGTTTACCCAACATGCCAACAGGACCAAAGCACTACAAGAACACTCCTTAAATGAGCTCTATAATTTGAAACAATAATGAAAATACCAAGGAGTTTTGAAATTGAGTGCAAGCCAAAATTTTGTAGGGTGTTGCATCAACTACAACACTTGGTGACACACTAGTTGAAATCTAGCTTCTCTATCTTGGTTAATTTCTTCTGTGTAGGGCCTTGGTTCTTCAAGGAGTATTGATTCATCATGCATATTAATTTGGCCTTCCCACTTACCCCACCAATAGACATGGTCTCATCTATACCTTCTCAGTTAAACACAACATATGATTCAACATGATCACAATGTTTTGAGTTGGGAAGGGCAGTGTAGCTTGCAAGTTAAGATTTTCGGAGTATAATTTTTCATCTCCGGTGTTGCTTCATTGGTAGCAGGCTTGGACAATACCCGGTCGAGTCACGCAGGAACACAAACATTTCTCCTTTTCTAGTGAGCTTGGATAGTACCCCGGTAGAGTTTCTCTCTTCACCTCTCTATGGAAAAAGCCTTTCTCTTCTTTCTCCTTTATTTATTTACTTGAAGAGGAATGTGCATTGGAACTTATTTATTTTTGGGTATAAGAGGGATCCTGAATTATTGTGAGTAGAAGAGGGTTTTCCTTCAGAGAATCATATAGAGACCTCTGATTTAGGTTTGCTCATTCAGATTTTCTCCTTCTCCATTTCTACTAGTTGAATAAGCTTGAGAACACCAAAGCAGAAAAAATTGAGTATAGGCATGAGGTTTCTGGACTAAACATGGGTCATATTTTCCATTGGAACTTCATTGGGCAAAAGATGTAACCAACATAAGGAAGACAGATAGAAGGTTAGCCAAATGTTGAAGTGTCTCAAGGATCTTTATAGTTTTGACACACACATACTTAGAAGCAATGAAATATTCATGCACTACACTTATTCACATAACAAAAACCAAAAAAAAAATTCAAATAGACAACAAACAACAAAAGGAAAGACTATGTATCGATGAGCCCTTGTATTGCAGCAAGGATGTTGCAGCTCCCAGAGCTACCAACTTTACTTTCTAAACCTGCGGATTCATACAAACTTGGAGGTGACAGTGTTATATACACAACAGATACATCATTCCACTCACGTCACTCTCAACTGGGTCACTTGACCATTAGGATTCCAGACCATTCCTCTATTGAACTAAAAGGAGTCTGGCTATTGAAAGCAGAATATAAAGGCTAGTTCTAGTGCAGAGAAAAATTGAAGAAATGAAAGTTGCCAACTTGTAAATGCTATTAAATGAAACAAATCATGTAGCTATGAAATGACACAAATCACTTGTAGAAAGGAAACTATGTTAATATTGCACTTGATCACATAGCTATCAAGGTTGCCTAAAATAGAAGACTGCTCTACCATTTCATAATTCAAACATGCATGCATTAACTATCTCATTCACTCTTTCAAAATAGATAAAGTTCTAATTTCTAGATTTAGAATTAAAAGGGCTAATTCTATCTAATTTTTCAAGGAGGAAAGGAGTGAAATGATTAGTCTAGGTGGCACTTCTGGTCATGGAGTCCAAGCTGAGGGGTTAAACTACTCCTAAACTAGTATAGGCTATCATTGCAGGTCAAAACATGGTAAAAACAGGCTACTATGGGTTTGCTATAGGACATCCTAAACTGCTACAGGATACCCTGAACAGCTATAGGAAGTTGGTTGAGATGTTCTGGAGTGAAAGAATATTGAGATGAAGTGTTGTAAGGGTGTATGATAGTGTGAAAGGTGTGGATAAAGTGAATATTGCCTATGGCCAAACCCAACATTCCAAGAAGGTTAGATTCGACTAAGATAGCTTGCCCATGGTGGTTGAAAGACAAAGTTTCAGAATATGGGTTGGCATGCATCAACAGAAGGTGGAGAAGACCTAGATGGATTTGTTTGGGGGATTCCCTTCATGCAGATCAACAACCTTGCAATTACACATGTTCCTCTTTTAATTTCCAAATCATTACATGTTAATGTGGAAAAGATGAATTGAATTTGGAAAACCTAATCTAACTATTGCTATGAAATGGATCTATGAGAGGAACTACCTTCTAAGCTACAGGAATCTTAAGAAGTAGAATAAAAACTGTAAATCTTTCCAAGAAATTATAAACAACTATATAATCTAATTCTACAACCTGATTTATCTAATCAACAAGAAATCAAACTCTATTTTTGGGTTGTGAGAGTGGGATCCTCTAATCATGATCCCATGAGGGAGATGAGATAGGGGTCACTGTCACAATATTTTTGAAGTATTTTACTCTATTGCACTACAACAACTAATTTATCCTTTCAGTTGATGGAAGCATGAATAAACCAACAACTTAATCATTTTTTTAAGCTAAAAACAGACATGAATAAACTGTAGCAATTAATCAACATTCTAGCCGAAGAATATAGATACAAGAGAGGAACTTATGCTGCTATGGTTGGGCCCTAACCCAACAGCTTCAACCCTTTGAGTCAACTTAGTGCAAGATCAAAATAGAATTTTTCATTATTATTCAAAAAGTGTCAAATACATCATAACATGACAATCAAAATTTGTTATAGCTAAAATGGCCTCTTTGGCTATCAAAACTTTGAATCCTAATGAGTCCCCTATATTGCTTATTTATAAAAAAATGGAGCTACCAATAGCTCCCTAGAAAATAGGGACTGTTGACTCCCTAACTTGAGTATAGGTGGGTGTAACTCTTCCTTCACTTGCACTAGCTTGGCTGCCAATGAACTCGGCATGCTTGGCTACTAGTGAAATCAAACTATGAGATATAGTGGGAGATCTTTGACTGATTGGAGGAGTTAAGGAGGGAGACTACCTACTTGAATCTCTCATGCTTGTCTACTCTAAGTTCTTGGACCCAAATCAACTCAAACTTGCTCCAATTCCTACATTTAACACACATTAGGACACATGACATAGCAACACATCTTTACTCCTCACATTAAGAATAATATAACAAAATTTGTGGATAAATGTGAGAAAAGACAATTTAATAAGCTTGAGGATGGCATTATGACCCATATAGTTTACCTATTGATGAGCCTCATCATCACCCCCCTACTAAAATTTTTGCTCATCCTCTGACCAACCTAGTCATCTATATCCATGACCTTCATGGCCCTGGTGGCCTCTCTGACATCCCAATCTTCTGTAGATGGTGTTTCTTTCTAAGGGTAGAAGCCTGTTTTTTTCTCTATCTTCCCTCTTCTTCCTTCCTTCCTTCCTAGAGACCCAACAGAAAAGGTGGACTGAGCTTCATTCCAATCCATTGATCTTCAATATTTGCATGGCCCTCTTGTACAAAGGTGTTATGGCCAATGCATTTTTCAATCTCTCATGAGTGTGATATTATCTAATCTAGAGATAGTCTGGTTGGGTATTCCACCTTCTCTGACATGATTGTTGGCTCTTTGTCTCCAACATATTGAGAGTGTCCTCAAAGTGACAAATGGCTTGTTCTTGGGTGGCAAGGAATCTAGGTTCCATCTTAGCATCATTGGAAATGATATTGTGATTGTTGATTATAGCCATGGAGCTTATATGCTCTCCCCTGATGTAGAGTGGGTGCTTTTCTTCCTTTTCCAATACTATTTTCACCTCCTCAACCCTAACTCCCTCATGCATATCCATGATGTAAGGCCATCAGCTACAAGTCTCCCAATTTTACATTGGGCTCCCAAACATTCATGTCAGTTAGGGTGAGGTTGTGTAGGTAGAACTCAGCCAATTTGGCATTGTCTTCCATGCCACTTTTGTCACACAACTCAATGAATTGTCTATAGTCCTGGAATGGCATGGACCCGTGTTTTGTTAATGTCTTGATCTAGAACTGCATCCATTTGTATTTTAGGAAAAGTGCATAGGATTTGGATGGCAATTTGCATTGAAGTGCCTCCATGGAGAGGCTTTCCATTGTGGCCGATTGGGTCTCCTTCTCATGTAATTTCTTCCTCAACCATTTTTTTTCTGACTGAAGTTGTGTTCTCATGGTGTATTCTTTATCCCTCAACTAACTCAATTCCTTGCCCATTTCTATGATTTTTTCTTCCATAAGGCCCACATCTCCCACTTTCTTAGATTTGGCAATCTGCATCCACCTATGTGTCCTTCCTCTCTCTGCTTCAAGCTCAAAGAAGAGAGGGACTACAAATTTCTGTGGGATCACTCTACCCCTTCAATGAACTTAAAATAGGAGCTCAAATTCGGTTGTGGACCAGGCTTCTAAAGTTCTGAAAAATCTTTCTCAAATGTTCTTGGAGAAGTTGCCCCTTCCTGTACCTGTTGTGCTTCTTATGTGCCTTCTTTCTGCCCCTTTTTCTCCCCCTGTAGCATTTTCTACCTTTCATGTAGCACTACCTGTGCTTCCTATAACATTTTCTATGCTTCCTATAGCATGCCTTTTCCTTCCTATTTGAGTGTGACATGTGCCTTGGGCTACTTAGAGGAGGTTTTCCTAGTGATAGGATTCCTTACATAGGTTATGGGAGTCTTTGAGATGGCTCTAGGAGATGTGGCTTCCTCATCCTTCCTTTCAATATGTACCAGCTCCTCTCTCTTGTTGGTTGATTCTTCAATCAGAATAGGGATCCTTATGGGTGTTTGAGGTTTCCCCTGTCTAATCCTAGTGATTTTCCTTGTTTTAAAATATAGGGGAATTTTCCTCTGAATTTTCTTCTTGGATTTGATAGGTGTGCTCAAGGCAACTAATGCAGTAGCTGCCTCCTTTTCAATGGATTCAAGAGATAACCTTTGCTTCTCTAGAGACATCTCCCCTTCTTCCTTTTTTTCTTCTCTACCTCTTCCTCTTTTTGTGGTTCTTCCTTTATTTTCTCTGCCTCTTCCTTTCCTCCATCTTCTACTTCTACCTCTTCTTCTACTCCTTTCTCTGCTTCTGACCTTGAGGCTGGGTTCTCACCAAGTGAAAGGACTTGGGCCTCAAGGAAGGCTTATTTGTCCATATCTTTGAATGTGGATCAGAGGACGAGAAATATTGACTTACTCAAAGCATCCTCCACTATTATCTTGATAAGACCATGGTGTGTTAACTGTTATTGTTTTCCCTCTTTCACCTTATTGCTCATGTCAATGATGGATTGTAGGAGAAAATAAGGCACACTAAGTCTTTGGGCTATGGGCAATCTAGTTTGAAATCTCAGTTCATGGAGAAGACTGAATTGGTAGCCATAGACTACACTCATTCTTCCTTCGCAAGAAATGAACTTAAGGATGTGGTAGGCTACCTCATCCCAGGGATAGGGAAGGCTCTCCCTTCTTACCCCATTTTTATCTTCAATTGGTTTTTTTTCATTTGTGAATAAATTATTCTTAGCAAGGGCACTACTAAACTTGTCTTCTTTTCTCCACTATACCCCTGGCAGAAGGGTTGTCACTCTAGTAATCAGCTTAGGAGTGATGGTAATGGATAATCCCCTCACTACAGTGGTAGCACTTGCTCTTACTTGAGGTTTTAGGGCAATGGAAAACTCATAAGTGATCTCATAATCATATCCTTTTAGCAGCTCAAATAAATATGACCAATGATGCCTCCTGAAGATGTCTACTATTGGGGGATGAAGGTAGATTCTCCTTGTATTTTTAGGATCCCTCCTATTGAATCCCCCCTCCCATCTTATTCTTTGTTTTAACTAGGTGTAGGAGGTTCTTTCTGGGATAGCTTCAGTAGGAATTCAAAGCAGCTGAGAGGTGGAACTCTAGTTTATGACTGTAATTACTAGACTCTTTATAGCCACAAAACTCTTTACTTTTATAGCTCCAAAACTCTTTTTAAATCATAGGATGACTCTAATTCCTAAGGGAGCTCAGAGTGCACTAGTATGCAAATCATGGACATAGAGAGAGAGAGAGGCCACTTACTTCTTACTATAATGCTTGGTATACTGACAATTGAGGATCAAATCGACCCTAGGCCCTGTTCTTTCACCCTTGTAGGCTTCCTGTAGAAATTATTGTGCATCTTATAGCTTCATGTAGCCTCTTTTACTTCCTGTACTTGTTTCCTATAGATGTCTCCTCTAGGATTTATAAAGTAGTGTTCGACTCTCTCGATAACTTCCCAAGCATGTCCCTACCTTCTTAATTTCGAAACGAGCGAAAAATGAAAAAAAAAATTGGGTTTTATGTTATTTGTAGTCAAGGCTCAAAGCGATATGTTGGTTGTCGATAGTACGGGTTTTCCTCATTTGGACCATTGGCCCACCTTGGGTAATCATTCTCATGGTCCTTGTAATCATCACCCACTCCCTGTTAACTGATTTCGACTTCCCTCTTAACTGATTTTGACTAATGTGACACTTCATTAGGGGAATTTTGAGGTCTAAAATGGGCCTCCTAAGGAAATTATAAAATAATAGTGGAAATAATAAAATAATATTAGATTACATCATCAGATTTTAGATGGAAAAAAGAAAAATTATTTTTTCAACTTGTATTTTCAACTTATCTCCCTATGGGTTTACTCACATTTCAAATGGAAATACTTGTTGGATGCATAATTTTATTCCTCATCCAATGAGTACCCATGCTACATACTTTCGATTGACCCTGCTACACAAAAAATGAGAAATACATGAAAATTGTGATTGCAATCATGTTTTTCATGTATTTATCATTTTTCGTGTAGCAGGGTCCATCAAAAGTATGCAACATGGCTACTCCTTGGACAAGGAATTAAATTTTGTATCCAATGAGTATTTCCACTCGAAATGTGAGTAAAACCTTAGGGGGCTAAGTTGAAAATACTAATTGTAAAAGTTGTTTTATTGTTTTATTATTTTTACTTTTTTACTCCAAAAATGGTGAATCATCCCCCATGGTTGAAATCATCATCTTCAATCTTATTGGTTCTTATAAAGTTTATTTGGGTTGTAAATTTTTCTAGGGAGGCCCATTTTAGACCTCAAAATTCCCATAATGTTACATGGCATGCTCACTAATAGATTACTTTTTGTTCACGAGTTGAGGGTGGCTAAGTTAACTGGCCGCCTCTAGCTTATAAAAAAACTTTCCTCGACATGTGCACATTTTTCATTATTTCATACCTAAGGAGGAGCTTAGAAGTTACCATACTTATGCCTACCTAATGCTTGATCAGTGCATGCTGGAGTGCTAGACTTCTATGTTGTTGCCCTGGGAAGTAGTTCCTTGTCTTTTTCATATATTCTTTTTGCTCTTGTATAGTTGATTGTTTGTTGATGCTAAGGTGTGCAGGTACTTGACTAATATCTTAGGTGTTGTGGCTGCTATTATGGAGTCTTTCTTGGAAGAGAAAGGTGTGCATGGATGATGGTATCATATCCTCACTCCTAATGGGAAGAAAACTAGGTTTCAGGTTTATGGTATAGTGGCACAGGCTGCTACAAGAGATCCTATAGAAGCCCCTTTTTCTTCCTTTTCAAGGGTCTTTTTTTTACATTGGAGTGCTAGGAAGTAGTGTAGGGGTTGGAGGATAATGGCAGAGGATGATGGGTGAGGATGAGGATGGTGGAAATGGAGGATGTGTCCTCTGTGCTTTTTTTTTTGAAAATTTTCTCTCTTGTTTGAATCAGATAGAGCTTAGGGTTGGTATGGGGAGATGGTGATTTTTTTGAATCAGGGATGCATGGATGATGGGCGAGTCGCTGGATCATGTGAAGAGACCCTAAACAACCTAGGATAGTCCATGCATGATTTTTTTCTATCATATTCCTTCCCCCATAAAATTCCATGACATCCCATAGTGCTACAGGATCTTCCTGTAGCAGTTACAGGACATCCTGTAGCAAACTAGAGAGTGTCTAAAAATGGGTTTTTGAGCCCCGAGGATGGATGAGAGTGGTAACAAACTGGTAGACATGGATGTTATGGAGTGGATGGATGTAGAAATGGAATGGAATTTAAGCATGATGCTCCTATAGTTATTTATTTTCCACTGTCTTCAAAACCTACAAAATCATAGAATTTATTAATGGACGGGTTATAGTCCCCTATCATGGTATTCTCTTTTTTCTTTTTATTTTTTTCCTTCTTCTCTCTTTTTTTGAGAGACACATAGACTGCCTCAAAAGAGGTTTTCAACCTATTTGTCTTCCTTGGGCACCTAAATGGAGGTTTTCACCCAAGGATCTTTTATTTTTCCTTTTCTCCTTTTTTCCCACTCTTGGGTTTCCTCAAGGAGGTTTTCAACCCAAGAGTTGGCCTCAGATGCCTCATGGAGGTTTTCATTCAGACCTCTTATTGTTTATTTTTTTTCACAAATAAAAACATTATTTAAGAATGTTGTTACTTGGAAGTTAGGACACTTCCAATCACATTCACCTCATTTCTAATGGTGTTGATGAACTCTTCCCTGGATAGAGGTTTTCTGTAAGCCTTTAATCTGTATCCATTGACAAGCATGGGATACATTCCTTACCAATGGTCTTGATTTTAACAACTCCATTTTCATGGCACTTCTCTATCATGTATGGGCCTAACCTCCTTGCCATCAATTTTCCTTTGAATTTACTGAAGTTGGAGTCATATAGCAGAGCCCAATCCCCTTCTTGAAAAACCTTGTCCTTGATGTTATTTTCATGCCAAACCTTCCTATGTACTTGCATAACTTCAGTGTGTAGGAGGTCCTGCATTCTGAATTCATCTAGGCCATTCAGTTAGAGCAGCCTCTCCTATTTTTCCTTTGTAACATCCAAATCCAGATGCGCTTCCATTCTCAAGGTATTGTATTCAAACTCAATGGAGAGCAGAGCCTTATTTCCATAGAACAATTCATAAGGAGTGAAACCAGTAGTTGTCTTCCAAGCTGTATTATAGGCCCAAGTGGCCTCCACTAGTCTGTCTACCCAATCCTTTCTATTGCTGCTCACAACCTTGGTGAGAATGCCTTCTAATGCTCTATTGGTGATCTCTACTTGTCCATTAGCCCAAGGATGATAGGCAATAGATTTTTTGTGCTTTATCCCATGTTGCCTTAACAAATTTTCGATCAGATGTGATGTGAATTTAACTCCTTGATAAATGACTAGCTCTCTGGGGTACCCACATTTGTAAAACACATTTTCCCTCAAGAACTCAGCCATTTTCTGCTATATTGCTACCTTGACAGCCTTGGTCTCATCCCACTTTGTTAAATAGTCATTGCATACAATTGTGTACTTTTTCTGCCCTGATGGTGGATCAATTGGCTTAATGAAATCCGTACCGTACTTTTCTAATGGATCTAAAGCCACTTGAGGTTGTAAGGGAATTTAATCCTTGGGAGTAGGTCTCCCCCTCCTTTGACACTAATCACATCGACTAGTGTATCTTTTGGCATCTTGGTGAAGAGTGGGCCAGTAGTATCTAGCTTGTAGAATCTTGAGAATTGTCCTCTTGGAAGAAGAATGACCTCCACAAGGCCCATCATGGCAGGCTGAAAGGATTTCAAAGAATTCCTCTTCCCTGAAACATCTGCTCAAAATTTGATGTGGTCCTAGTTTGAAGAGATTGCCTCCAATCTAGGTGAAAAGGGCAATCTTCCTCACAATTCTGCTCTTCTCTCTGGATGACAGATTTGTAGGGAATTCTGCAGCAACTAGGTAGTTGTGTATGTTAGGAAACCATGGAGAGAGAAATGAAATAGAAAATAGGTGTTCATCTGGTAGCTGGTCATTAATCATCCCTTCTTCACCTACAAGCAAAGCAAGTCTACACAAAAAATCGCAACTACATGTTCTTTACCTGGCTTGTCAATGACAGTTAAATAAAATTGCTGCAATAGAAGCAACCATCTAATAATTCTAACATTCACTTCAGGCTTGCTCATTAAGTACTTGATAGTAGCATGGTTAGTGTCAACAAAGGTTTGATAACCAATGATGTAGTGTCTAAATTTGTTTAAGGAATGGAAAACAATTAGAAGTTCCTTTTCAGTCATAGTGTAATTCAATTCAGCCTTAGACATTTTTTTTTTAATGAAGTAAATGGCATAAGGAAACTTCTCATCTATCTATCGTAGAGATGCTCCTATTTCTTTTTCATATGCATCAACATGGATATGGAAAGGAAGGGCCTGATTTGGGCCTCTAAGTATGGGTGCAGTAGTCAATTTTTCCTTCAAGATTTCTAGGGCCTCTTGCAACTATTTGAATAGCAAAATTCAAATTCCTTAGCCAGAAATCCAAACAATGGTGAGGCTACTTTGCTAAAGTATTTGATAAACCTCCTATAATATCCAGCTAAGCCCAAGAAACTCCTAAAATCCCTCTGCTTTTGAGGAGTAGGGACCCTTTTTATGATGGAAATTTTATTTTGGTCCACATGTATTCCCTCAGATATTGAATGCCCTAGGATAGTCCTTGCATTTATCAATAATTCACACTTCTCAAGACTAAGAGAGAGGTTTATTTCAATGCAATTCCTTAAGACCTTCCATAATTTGGAGAGAGCCTTCAAGGAGTCACACCCATAGGGAGTGAAATCATCCATGTAGATCTCTATAGAGTCATGAACTAGCTCAGCAAAGATGCTCAGAACTGCCCTTTGAAAAGTGGCAAGGGAATTACGTAATCGAAAAGGAAGGACTCTATAAGAAAAGGTATCCCAAGGGAAGGTGAATGTAGTTTTATCTTCTTCCTCTGGGCTGATCTGAATCTGATTATAGCCACTGAATCCATCCATAAAAGAGAATAATTTCTTCATTGCATGACCATCCAAGACTTTTAATGAAAGGTAAAGGGAAATGGTATTTTTTAGTGGCTTTGTTCTGCTCTTTGTAATCCACACAGATCCTCCACTTTCTATTCTTCTTTGGGACCAAAAACTAAAGGAGACACCCACTCACTATCTTAGATGGGGTAAATGAACCCTGCATCCTAATTTTTGCAGCTCTTCCTTTATTATGTCTTTGAGGGATGGCTTCATCCTCCTCTGAGGTTGGCACACTATTTTTCATCCTTCCTTGATGTAAATGTGGTGAGTAAACACTAAAGGATTCACTCCCTTCATTTCCTTATAGCTCCAAGAAAAGGCATCTTAGTGTTCTCTCATCATGTTACACAACTTCTCTTCTTGGCTGGCTAAGAGAGAGGATTTCATCTTCAAAGTTCTAGATGGACCAAATTCTACCATTTTGACATGAGTAGGATTTGGGTCCACTTGGCATAACACAGTACAATGATTAACCTCATATTCCTTCACAAGCTCATCAAAGGTTATGGTGTTGGGGGGGTGGTTCTGGAGGATTTGGTCAATGAGGTCACCTTCATCAGGTTACCCCCCTCCTATGGGAACATCTAGGGTACATATTGGATGGGATGTACCATGATACACTTTATCTTCCTCCTCCTATTCCATCCATAGGGGAAATTCATGCTCAAGGGATGGTTGAGTAGGAGGGTACAATACCAATTGTTTGGAAAAATGGCCATTCTTAATGGTCATGTTCCCAATTCTTCAACTTATGTAAGCATCAGTAATCGCTAGCCATGGTCTTCCAAGGATGAGAGGGTAGCTATTGAATTTGGTCTTGGGTTGGAGAACTAGGAAGTCAGTGGGATACTCCCAGGAATCAATAGAGACCATTACATCCTCAAAATCTCCCTCAGGAGCCACTGTGGACCTATCTGCAAGTTGCAGCATTGTTGTGGTCTTTTTAAAAGATACTTGGAGGTTTACTTTGAGCATGGATTCTTTATTCATAAAATTGATGGTAGCCTCAAGATCAATAAAGGTGTGGGGGACAATGATGCCATCAATGTGCACATTTACCACAAGACTTCAAAGATCTAGATACTTTGGGAAAGTCACTTTCCCCATCATCAGATCAGATAATTGACCAATGACATTGATGGTAGGGTGCATTTATTTGTCCTCTTAGGATTTTTGACGCATTTCTCTTTTATAAGATTATTGTAGATGGGAAAATCCTTGATAGCTTGAAGAAGTGGGATTTTCACACACAAGTTTTTCAATTCTCCCAGAAGTTCAATCTCTTCTAGGGTGTGATAGTTAGGATGGATTAATCTTTTAGGAAAAGGAGGTGGATTTGCTTTAGGAACACTCTCTTCCTTTTCCTCTTCAAGCTCCTCAAGTGGATATGGAGGTTGGGTATTTGGTAGCACTCTTCCAGACCTGAGGTTAGTTTCTTAAATCTACACATCATAGGCAGGATAAGATATCTGTCCACAATAGACTTGTTGTACCTACTTGTTTTTTGGGTTCAGATTTGGTTGAGTGGGCATCTGAGGTTTCTTGGGTGGAGCATGATCAATGAGTTGTGGTTGAGATGGAGGTGGAGGCAGTAAATCATTAGTTTGGTTGAATTGAGGCCTCCAACCTTGTGATAGGGTATTCCACTGAGGATGTGGAGAAGCATATGGCTTAAATGGTTGATTGGCAGGTTGGGGAGGATACTAGGTGCATAATACCAAGGAGAAGGTGTGGACCATGAAGGATGAGTAGGAGAACACCAAGGGGGGCAGAGATGCATTCTGATTGGGATGGTAATAGGAATAGGATGCACCCTTCATGCCCTACTGGTATGGCCTAGGACCTTGAGGCTTCCTTTAATTGATATAATAGAGTTTTTCAACCCCACTTGCAGCCCCTTGTACACAACTTTCAATCCAAACAAAGAAGGACACTTATCTGTGGAATAGTTTTCCTTACAGACTGGGCATACCTCTAAAACATTTAATAGGCATTCATTTCTAGGGTGCCTTCTAGTGAATTTAGAGAAAAATATAGCTAAGGCTCTCTTTGCTTCCTCTTGTTTCCTGTTGATCTACATGATGTCCATTTGCAGAGAAAAGGTGTGAAACATTTCACTTTTAAATTTGATCTAGGTCCAGGTGTGATGAAGGACCCTTCCAAGACCTTTTACTTCCTGATGTCTTAAATTGAATTCTTAAAATAACATAAATGAATACATATGCATGTTGTAAATAAGAGGAACATGACATTCATGAACACATGAAAACATAAGCCATTGATAATGGAGTTCGTCCAAGAGGGACTATGTCTCCAGGCCTCGATGTCAATAGTGTAGGTTGCTGCATTAAGTGTTGTCAATAGTGATGATGTACATAAAAGATGGTGTTGCTATCATAAAAGGACAATGCCCTCTTGCAGGAGTGGCTCCAAGAGATGTTCCACTACAAGAACTCTCAGTCAAAAGACTCCTATCAGTATGACACAAAACTCATGCATGATGATCATCCCACCAACATGGCATAAAAGGGATCTCAATGCAAACACACATGGCAACAACATGAGTATCCCACCAACATACAACAAAGGGACCTCAAATAAAACATGACGAATCATGAAAACAAGTACATCCCACAAATGATTATGCATCACATCAAGAAGGAATCATGAAAACAAGTAATAAACAAGATCCCTCATCAAACATCAAACAGGGATTTATGGAATACAATGCTTAGCAAAAGAAGTACATGAACACACTGCATATACCTCACATCCAGGGACCATCTGAAGAAAAGGATGTCAAGTTTCTGAAGTTGTTCATGCCATTGATCTCATGGCGTCGAATCTCATGAAATGGCTACTCACACATGAATGCTCACACCTGCACTCCACTTAGAAAAGTGGCCGAAAAATAGAATGAGCAAATGGAAAATCTGAATGCACCATCAAATTTGTGGCATCGAATAGTGTGAAATCGTCTGCCAAATTTTTGAATTCTGAGAAAGTGAGGATCTAGAGCTCAAGAAATTTTTTAGATTCCTCAAAGATTCCTTCCTCCAAGTCCTCTGCAAATGTGTTGCTTAGATTAGGAAACTGACTGTGTCAAAGGTTTCAGGTCACCGAGAGGTGTAAGATCGACATAAAATTTGTCCAATTTGGACATTGCAAGAATTTCTCCCTCCTGGAAATTTTACTCAGTCATGGTTCCACCTACATCAAAATTAATTAAAAAATTAACTCTGCCTCATTTTCCATGCCCAATCTTGGTTCCTCCATCTTCCTTTGGCACGCTGTGCAAATGAGGGTTTATAAAAATTTAGTGGGTAGATTACTCAATGCGGTCGCTGGGCACAATGGTTAAGTTAGTAATTTGTTGAGGAGGGGTTGGGTGGTCAAACCCCGCCCCTCCCATTTTAATATATTATAGTTTTTTTTAAAACAACGTAACCATTTTTGTTGGTGTATTTAATTTTTAAGTGGCGCGGTTTTGGTTTGGTATCAATGGTGTCACATGGGACCACCCAGTGGGGGCTGGCCCACATGGGTTGGGCGCGTTCAATCCTTTTCGGTCCCACCTGATTTGATGGCACATAATGGTTGGGTGTGGGCCAGGTTCACCTTGCCCACCCCATATTGAATAACATAATGGTTATTACGTGAGGTTGGAGGAGGGTGGACTAGCAAGGGTCACGACCCATCGGTTCTTTGGTTTTTATTTTATCTTTTTAATTTATATATATATATGAATGTAAGGGGTTTGGTTGGTGGCAGGGATGGTGGCCCAGCACCCCTATATAACTTTTTTTTTTTAAATAAAATATATTTTCGAATTTGTCTAATATAGGGGATATTATACAAATTAACGATCCCACAAATTCACCCACTTTTGGGAGCTAGGTTCCAATCTCAGGACTCGATCAATTTGTAGGACACTTAAACCTGGCCCATAGCCCAACTTTGACTAGAACTTTGACTGACTTTTTCTCCCTCATACGAGCTCGAATTGATGAACCATTTGCACCGTTGCAATTAGGACGGACGATCAGATCTATTCTCTGGTCCTGGCTTGAAAGCATTTTGATCACTTTGATTTTCAAGCTTCCATAAGCCCTATTTGTCCTGTTTGTGTCTCTGGAGCCACCTGGATCAAAATTCCTCCAAAAATTTTCCAAATTCACTCTTGATAGATGTGGTGGAGGAAGAGGAATTGGCTAAAGATTGACTAGCCCTACCCTTCTTTCAAGTAGCCCTAGTATAGTTTTTAAATACAATCTTGATATCGTTATAGGGTAGATGATAAATATCCCCTCTAGACATCATGTTTAGGGTTTCCAGTATGCCCTACCCGATTCCTCTAAGAAGGATTAAGTTGAGTGATTCAGGATCAAGGGTGCATTGGCCCTTTTGTAACTGAGTTGGAACCTTTCCTCATAATCTTCGAGCAATTCATCAGGTCCCAGGGTCATTCTAATTCTTTCCTATTTGGTATCCTTAGACCTATAATAGTCCATGTACTTGTTGTTAAAGGATTTCTACATTTGAGCCCAGGTAGTGATTTTATCCCCAGGTAGACCCATAAACCAGCACAAGGCTGAATCCTTAAGGGTGGATGGGAACAAATTCAACTTCTGGTCATCAGAGGTATATTCATATGTTCTACAGATGACAACAAACTCAAACAAGAAGGTGTCAAGGTCCTCTGAGGTTAAGCTATGGAAGTGAGGAAGGGTAGAGAGGCTTATATTTTTCATCCTAATACCTCCATTAGTCTCTCTAATGGGAAAAGCCCCTCATTTCTGTTTTCAACCTCATTTCTATTTTCAGCAAGGGTGTAAGTGTGTGGAATGGTTTCTTCTTCTTCTTCCGTAATAGGCACTTCAAAGATCTCAGGTTGATCACCTAAGGGGTTGCCTAACTCCCCTATAATCAGAGAGGGAAGCTGACATTCACCAAAGAAGAGGGAAGGTTGATTGTTTGATGGTGTGGGGGTATTTAGAAAGAATTTCCCTAAAGTGTCTCTACTCCTACGAGGCATGAAAGAAATGTTTCATGGTTTGTTTCAAAACCAAATGCAAGACAGAAAGGAAAGGAGTAAAATTTATCTAGTAAATGAAAAATAGAAAGAAAAAGAAAAAATTACATCTACCTAGACACCTCCCCGACAATGGTGCCAAAAAGTGATGAACCTTAGTATTGCAGCAAGGATGTTACAACTCCCAAAGCTACCAACTTTACTTTATCAACCTGGGGTTTTGTACAAACTTGGAGGTGACCGTGCTATATACACAGCAGATGTGTCATTCCACTCATGTCACTCTCAACTGGGTCACTTGACCATTAGGGTTCCAGAACATTCTTTTATTGAACTAAAATTAGTCTAACTACTGAAAGAAGAATGTAAAGACTAGTTCTAGCGTAGAGAAAGTAAATGCTTGTCAATTCAGGAAATGAAAGCTGCCAACCTGTAAATGCTATGAAATGAAACAAATCATTTGCAGAAAGGAAACTATGCTAATCTTACACTTGATCTCCTAGCTATCATGGTTTCTTAAAAATAAAGACTACTCTACCATTTCATAATTTAAACATGAATTCATTAACTATTTCATTCACACTTGCAGAATAGATAAAGTTCTAATTGATAGATTTGGAAATAAAAGGGCTAATGCTATCTGATTTTGTAGGAAGGAAAGGAGTGAAAGGACTGGTATAGGTGGCACTTATAATCATGGAGTCTAAGCTGAGGGGTTAAACTACTCCAAAACTAGACTAGGCTATCACTGCAAGTCGAAACAGGGTCAAAATAGGTTGCTACAGGATGTCCTAAACTGCTACAAGATACCCTAAATAGCTACAGGAAGTTGGCTGAGAGCTTCTAGAGTGAAAGAATGGTGAGTTGAAGTGTTGGAAGGGTGCATGATAGTGTGAAAGGTGTGGGGAAGGTGAACACTACCTATGGCCAAACCTATCATTCCAAGAATTTCGGATTTGACTAAGACAACTTACTCATAGTGGATGAAAGACAAATGTTTAGAATAGGGGTTGGAATGCATCAACAGAAGGTGGAGAACACCTAGGTGGAATTGGTTGGGGGATTCCCTTCCTACATATCAGTAAACCTGCAATTACACATGTTCCTCTTTTCATTTGCAAATATTTGCATGTGAATGTGGAAAATATGAATTGAATTTGGAAAATTTGATCTAACTATTGCTGCTAATTGGATATATCAAAGGAACTACCTTCTAAGCTACAATAATCTTAAGAAGTAGAATAACAATTGTAAATATTTCCAAGAAATCCTAAAATCCTATCTAATCTAATGCTACAACTTGATTTATGCAATTGACAAGAAATCAAACTCTATTTTTGGGTTGTGAGAGTGGGGTCCTCTAATCATGATCCCATGAAGGAGATGAGATAGGGGTCATTGTCGCAATATTTTTGAAGTATTTTACTTTATTGCAATACAACAACTAATTTATCCTTTAAGCTAATGGAAGCATGAATAAACCAACAACATAATCACTCTTTTAAGTTAAAAATAGACATGAATAAACTGCATCAACTAATCAACATTCTAGCCGAAGAATATAGATACAAGAGAGGAAATTTTGTTGCTAGGGTTGGACCCTAACCCAAGAGCTTCAGCCCTCTTAGTCAACTTAGTGCTAGATCAAAACAGAATTTCTCATTATTATTCAAAAAAGTGTCGAATACATCATAACATGATAGTCAAGATGTGTTGTAGCTAAAATGGCCTCTTTGGCTATCAAAACTTTGAATCCTAATGGGTCCCCTAGCTTGCTTATTTATACAAAAATGGAGATATCAACATCTCCCTAGAAAATAAGGACACTTGGCTCCAACTCGAATATAGGCGGGTTTAACTCTTCCTTTACTTGCACTGTCTTGGTTACCAATGAACTCAGCATGATTGTCTACTAGTGAACTCGAGCTGATGAGATAGAGTGGGAGATATTCGACTGATTGGAGGAGTTAAGGAGGGAGACCACCTCCTTGAAATTCTCTTGCTTGTATACTCTGAGTTCCTGCACGCAAATCAACTCAAACTTGCTTCAATTAGTGTATTTAACACACATTAGGACACATGGCATAGTAACACATCTTTACTCCTCGCATTAAGCATATTATAACAAAATATGTGGATAAATGTGAGAAAAGAGAATTTAATAAGATGGAGGATGGCATTGTAACCCATATAGTTTATCTATTGATGAGCCTCATCATGTACATAGTGTATGGAATAGCCCCATATTTGAATAATTGAAAATATTGTTTCAAGCCTTGGTCATTGACAGGGAGAGATTCAATCTTCCCATCAAGTGATTGAAGATGATATGTGTGTTGGCCAAGATTTTTGTGTTGAATGGCCCAACCCATAAGAACTGAAACTTAGCATGTTTTCCTTTATTCTCGTGGGCTTTATCCCACTTTAAGACTAATTCACCCTCACTAAAGTTGTTTTTCCCTACAAACTTCTTATCGAACCACCTCTTGATAGGACTCTAGTGAAGTGAAAATTTTTCTTTAGCTTTCAACCTTTCCTCCTGTAGCTTATGGGGAGTATCCATTCTATGATGAACTGGCAGACATGGATTGCCTTGGGATTCTTGTGATAGTTGAAGAGTAGGAAAGTAGATGTTTAGCAGGAGGATGGCTTCTTTTTCGTACACCATGAAGTAAGGGGAGCTGTTTAGAGAGGGTTTTGGCATGACTCGGTTAGCCCAAAAGGCATTGACCAAAGCAGAGCATCAGTTTCGTTGTTCAAAGAATATGGTATTTTTTATAATGCAGATAAGGTTCTTGTTCATGGATTCAGCAAGACCATTCCCTTGCCGATAATAATTAGCTGAATGTTTCAATATGATGCCATTTCCTAATACAAAATCATAGAGTCTTAACAATGAAACGTGTGTTGCAGTGTAAAACAAAAGTGAAGTAGGAACGTTAAACTTGGAAATGATGTTCTATTACAAAAAGTTGATGACCTCCTAAGCATTCACATGTTTGAGAAGAAATGCTTCTATCCACCACATGAAGTAATCTATAACAGTTAAGATGTAGTTGTGTTGCTTTGACGAGTGTGGGAAAATATCCTTAATAATATCCAAACCCCACTATTGAAAAGGTTCTTCCATTGCAATGGGTTGCAGTAGGGTGGAGGACTTATTGTTTTTCTTGGCACACCTTTCACGGACCAGACACTTCCAGGCGTAAGCATGAGCATCTCTAAATAATGTAGGTTAGTAAAAGTCAACCCGCATAACCTTATGCATTGTATTTTTTCCTGCAAAGTGTCCCCCGGTTGGTCCATCATGGAGATCATGCAATACCTTTTCTGAATCATGTGCTTCCAAAAACCTGAGTAGTACTCCATTGTGGTGCATTCTGAACAACACCAAATGCACCAACTCATATGATAATGCTTTAATTCTGAGTGTCATGCTTAAGGTTTTGTGCACATCTATGTACCAACATTTTTTGTTTGTAGCGAGGGAGGCTCGCTCAACGTTATACATCTCAAATTATTTCTCCCATCCTAAAAGCTTTGCTTATTCCTCCTTCACATTTACTTCTTCTGCTACTAGTTGGAAAATACCATGGCCCTTGATTGTGTGAAGTAGCTTGATTTCTAGATCATACTCTTGCAACCTGGCCATCCAATTCACTCTCCTTTCACCCCCCTTGTTAAACAAGCAATGATATGACTGTTGGGTGCAGGACAAAGATAACACAATGGTTCTTCAATAGATTGGGCCTAAAATGCTTTCATTCCTTATATACTTCATAAGCCTATCTGTCCATGATGGGGTAGTTAATCTCTGGTCCTTGCATACTTCTGCACATGAAGGAGATAGGTCGCTCATTTTTCAATTCATCCTTCTGAGTGAGTACAAAAACAAGAGAGGTATTGTTTATTCAATTTAGTGTGTCCTAAATTGCTACATAAATTATCAATCTGAGAGTCGTAAACTGATGAAGTGTGGTGCAATGTATGTGCAAGACAACCTCTTTCTTACTTTATTGTTTTCAGTTTTTATCTTGTTTTGGGGGTTTTGTTCTTGTTGGTCTCGTAAAGCGTCTAATGCAAATGGAAATCTTATTCTAAGGTATTAAGAATACTTTTAAAGGTCAAGTATGGATGTCGAATTTAAGACAAGGTTTATGCCTCTTATGGTAATTTCCAAACTTAGCACTTCAAAGATCTCAAAACATGCTATTTATAAAATCAGAACTTGAACAAAAGTTTAAACATGCAACTAGTTAAATCAAGAAAAAGATGAAGTACTAAGCATGAGGTTACTGTCTCTTCTATCCATCTAATTACAGAAATAAAATCTAAACTACTGCACTCAAAACCAAAAATAAAGAAGCTGGAAACTAATCACTGATTTCACCCATAATTCCAAAATTTCATCAATTAACTTCTAAAATGGGGTTAAGCTAAGGACAATAGAAATAACGTCATATGGAATGAAATAATTACATTTAAACTATCTACTTCCTGATTAATGAAATCAAAATCAAATTACTTCACCTACAATCCAATAGCTCGCCAATTAACTTCTAAAACAGGGTTAAGCTAAAGGCACCCGAGAGAATGTCATGTATCATGAAGAAATTGATACCTAAACTAGCTAAAAGTAGTAAAAAAATATCAAGCATGAAAACTAGAATTAAAAGCTAAAGTAGAGCAAAGGAAGCAAGTCTCATATCACACTTGATGTAAAAACTGTATTAAAAAGCTCGAGCATAACCTATCCTGAAAAGCACTGATCAGTGTTAGTGGAAAATATAACAAGGCTGCATAAATATGTAGAGGAATAGAATGATTAATACCATGAATAGAACATGAGAAATGTAGAGTTAAAATAAAGGAAAAAATGCATGAAAAACTATACAAAAACGAAAAGCAAAACCTCAGCCAGCAAGGGCCCTCTGCATAGCCTTGGATTAATACACTGTCACCTCAAAACCACACTTTAAACAGTCATAAGAAAACAAAGTTTTTGTACTGCAAAACAGAGAATATGTCTTCTCGTTACAACAACAAAACTAATGTTGAAACAATAGCCTCAAGACTAACTACTTGTGTTGCAAACGATTATACTTATAGGAGAAATAGATAATTGTCTTTTAGAGAAAAATCTTCAGTAGAGGACACGTGAACATGACAGAATCCGGTAGTTTAGCCTCTTGGTTGCCATAAACATTAAATCCATGAAAGATGGGTGTTAGATTGCGTCATGGAGATGACCTGCAGATGGCAAAGACGGATCCATGAACCTAGGAACAGTTTCGGATTTTTTCATGTGCTGGAAGAGAGTCCTAATTGACGTAGGACTCTTTTTTTGACCATCCTTTGACCGATGCCTTTCTTCACAAATTCGGCTAAACAGATAGGACCTTGTCCATGTACGGATCATTTCTGAACTGCCCATGTGCCTTGTTTCTCCTCTCGACACCTGTAACCTATAGAACAATGAAAACAGTTGCAGAATTGTGAGTCAGCTGCGGAAAGTGGCTACATTCCGTAGCTGATGAACAAAATCTAAATCAAATAGCACACACAAGATATAGTTTGAAAATCACTTAAATGCACTCCTAGAATCAATATGCAACAATTTTTGATAGCTTATGAGGCACAGGTATGGAAAAATAGAAGATAAAATATTTATGGAAGTATGTAGAAGAGAGGTAGTTCTGGGGCTCAACATACCCCCACTGTGAAGATGTTGCATGTCCTCATGCAACCAAGAATGTGACTATCCTTCCTTCTATTCATCTGCTCTCTTCTTCAATTTCCTATTTTTCTTATGCCACAATCCTAAATGCAACATGGTGTTGTCATGGATGATTTTGTCCAATTTTTTTTTGCTCTTTCAATGTATCACTTCCCCTTTTGATATGTTTTTTCAGGACTTCTAGTTCATCAACTTCTTGTTTTAATGATTGGATCAAAATTTCCTGAGTTGTACCAGGCTGATTAGATAAAGTGCCCTATTTTGTTGTAGTCTTTTCCAATGATTCAATAAAATCATACATCTGTTGCTGAGTTTGATCAATTTTGGTGTGGTCTTCCTTGGATTGATTTCAAAATGTAGTTGAAGAGAAGGAGAACTATGTGGACTATAGTTAGGAGGAGTGATTTCTGGTGATTGTTCTGGTGTTTCACCTCCTAGGTCGATGAAGTGAGCTCCTTTGATTTGCATTTTCTTCAATTTGCCTTTAAGTCTTGAGCTCCTTCTTAAACTCTATGAGCTAGTATTTCCCATTTTTATACTCTGCTTCTCTTTTCCTTTCTCTTTTTCCTTAGCTGATTGTTCTTTAAGGTGAATTAACCTCTCAGAAAGTACCTATTCTTCTTCTGAAGAAGATTCTGGGATCTGATAAATATCTTCAACATTTATTTTCCTTTTCTGTTTTACTTGTTTTCTAATCTCAATCAAAGTTTCGGACATCATTTCTTCTTTACTGGTTTCCTGGTTATACTAGTAGGAGTATCTAGAATGTTTACATTTGTTCTTCTTCTCCTTCTTTTTCTTGTTGAGCTACCCTCAGGCATTTCAGGTGGGTCCTGAAAGAAATTCCTAATTAGGAATTGTTCCCATCTATCCCCTTTCTCTTTCAATTGATTTTAAACTAGAATTTTAACAAGGCCACGATGACAAAGATGAGGCTCTACATCATCCAAATTCTTTTGTACAGTGGTAGACATCTTTTTCAAGCTACTTAACAAGAAATAAGGGAGATTGATGGTTTGACTCTCTAGAAAATTCATTAATAACCTTATGTGGTACATGTACATAGACCCATACCTTCCTTCACATGTAATGAATTTTTGAATTATCAATAGTAGACTAGTCCATTTTTCTTTTAGGGCTAAAACAGGAATGCCTCATTTAAAAATGGATATATCCATACCTAGGTTATGCAAAATGATCCTCCAGACCTTTTCATCGAAGTCCTTATTCTTGAACCATCATTCTCCTTCTTGTGGAAGCTCTGTTGCTACTGCAATGGATGCCTCTATTACCGGGAATTTGATATCCCCAATCTCGACTTCCATACCATTGAAGGACCTTGCAAACGTCTTTGTGACTTCATTATTATGACCCCTGAACTTCTGAATAAACTGAAACCACCTTGCTTTTTTTAACGTGCTCTTTAACTTCGAATAACCCCCCATAAATTTAGTTCCATCCAGCTCTGTTCTTACCAGAAGACCCATTCCCCCTCCTTGCTTCGAAAATACCTCTGTAAGTGATGGTTTCACGGAGGCAGAATAGTGATATGAGCAGAGAATAGAAAGAAAAGGGTTGTGGAGAAGCCAGTGGTTACAAATCGGGAAGAATACAAAGCATGCAATGAGAACAAACCATGAACTGAAAATCATAAACTCGGTGTGAAAGTATGGAGACAGAGTGAGACAGGAAAAACTAAACAGAATTTTGAAATAAAAGGCTGCAGAGTGGAT
The DNA here is from genome assembly GCA_000404065.3 of Pinus taeda. Taxonomy (NCBI): domain Eukaryota; kingdom Viridiplantae; phylum Streptophyta; class Pinopsida; order Pinales; family Pinaceae; genus Pinus; species Pinus taeda. The sequence continues at coordinate 58,408 of APFE031621141.1, forward strand.
GTTGGTGAATTCATAAAATGACTGCAGAGTGGAGCTTTAGAGGAGGATATCCATGGTCAATTGGCTTACGTATTCATGATTAGTCAGTTCAACAAGTGTAATGTGGACATACAACTAAGTACGAGTTAAATTGGAAAGAGGATTATGAGGCCATTGGAATTTGATGTGAAGGTCATGGTGGAGTTATGTAGAGGTCATGGAGGAGTTAAGGCGGCTATAAAATCAATCATTACACATTATGGAGTTTGTGATTTTACAAACTATACACATTATGTGTTTAAACTGCTAATTGAAAATGATTTTGCTCATACCTTAGAATCTTACCACTTTCTTTTGCTAACTTTTGATTGGCTGCCTCTTGTAGGTGCTTTTAGGTGTTGACATCTTCAAAATATTTTCCTCTTCCATACATGCATTTGACTTTCATCATTATTTGGCTAATCACTTGACTGTCACTGCAAAGTAACAGAGGATTAGCTGCGGAATCAACAATCAGTTGTGGAATCAGTATTTAGCTGCGGAATCAGGATTCAGTTGTGGAAACTGACATAGTGAATAACATATGACTTGGCGAAGTGAATGGAGATGGATGGAAATGAATAATGACTGAATGAATGATATATGAAAAGGTGAACATGAAGATAAACTTAAAGAAATTTTATTGGTGGAATGTGGTGGTGAGGTGGAATGAAATGAAATGAAATGAAATGAAATGACATGAAATGACATGAAATGAAATGACATGTTGAAACAACTATGAGTGAAATGAGAGAGATTTTTTTTGGAAAATATAGGGCGTCAGAAGCTTCTAATTTTCGCCCTGTATTTTTTGTATAAGATTGCCATTCAATGATTGGTTTTCAAGATTATACATTTTTTCTTTTCTTTTTGTAGATGATTATGAAAAGAACAAAGACTAGGCTGGTGGAGAAGAAGGATTCTTCTTCACCAGCCTCATTGCAGAATTATCTTGAAAGAATTTGATAAACTCCTCCTCTGGTGGAGAAGAAGGATTCTTCTTCACCAGCCTCATTGCAGAATTATCTTGAAAGAATTTGATAAACTCCTCCTTTGAGAGTGGCTTATGATAGATCTTCAATATGTGACCATTCACAATGAGAGGAGTTTGATACTCATCAATTGTTTTGATTCTTACTGCTCCATTGCTAAAAATGTTTTCAATCTCATATGGCCCAAGCCAATGAGTTTGAAATTTACCTTAAAAATATTTGAACTTGGAATCAAATAGAAATGCCCAATCTCCTTCTTGAAACTTTTTGTCCTTGATGTATTTGTCATGCCACTTAGCTCTTTGATGTTGAGCTAGATCAGTTCTTAAAATTGCTTCTTGCCTGATCTCATCTAGTTCATTCAACTGCTCCATTCTATGATTTTGGGCTTCTGATAGATCCATTCTCAATTGAACTGCATCTTGAAGGTCTTAACTTGGAACTCAATGGGGAGCAAAACTTCCTTTCCATAAAAAATTTCATAGGGAGAATGTCTTGTTGTGTTCCTCCATGTGGTTCTGTAGGCCCATAAGACTAAAGGAAGCCCTTTTTCCCAATCTCTTCTATGTAGATGAATAGTCTTGGTAATGATGCCTTCAATTACTTTGTTCATAGACTCCACTTGACCATTTGCTTGTGGATGGTAAGGAGTGGATTTTCTGTGCTTGACCTTGTATTCTTCCATCAGCTTCTCCATCAGTCTGGATGTGAATTGACCTCACTGATCTATCACAATTTCTCTTGGAACACCAAAGCGAGTAAAAATATCCTCATAAAGAAAACTAACAATTGAATTTTCAGTAGCAGAAAATAATGCTTTGGCTTCTATCCATTTAGTGCCATAATCATTACATACCAATATATACTTTTTCTATTTATATGGAGGATTAATAGGTCCAATAAAGTCTAAAGCCCATTTTTCAAAGGGTTCGATGAGTACCTGAGGCTGTAATGGAATCTCATTTGAGGGGGTAGGTTTCTCTACCCTTTGGCAGCTATCACACCTTTTGAAATCTTGTTTTGGATCTTTGAAGAGAGACGACCAATAATATCCTAAAGAAAGGATTTTATATGATGTCATATTGTCATATAAGTGTCCACTGCATAGCTCATCATGACATGCTTTGAGAATATCAGGCATTTCATCTTCCCTGACACATCTTCTGATCACAAAGTTTGGCCTTGTTTTAAACAATTCATTAGAAATCAATGAATATATTGAACTCTCCTAAATAATCTTTCTCCTTTCACTAGGAAATAAATGTGGAGGTAGTTCCATGTAACCAAATATTTAGCCATATCTTCAAACCAAGAAGTCTTAGTAGTTACTACAAATAAGTATTCATCAGGAAACGTATCCTCTACAGGTGAATCTTCTTTGATATTCTGAATCATAGACAAAAAATCAGCTACTGTGTTTTGTTTCCCTGGTCTATCTAACACAGTAATATTGAATTCCTGCAAAAGTAGGAGCCACCTTGCAACTCTGCCATTAGTAACAGGTTTGTTCATTAGATATCTAATTCCAAAATGATCAATATGAATAAAAGTTTCATAGCCTGTTATATAATGTCTAAACTTATTAATTGCATGAACAACAACTAAGAACTCTTTTTCAGTCATAGTATAATTCAACTCAGTGGGAGTCAAATTTTTATTGGTATAGTAAATGGCATAAGGAACCAATTCTTTTTGTCCCAACATAGCTCCTAGAGCTGTATCTGAAGCATCTGTGGAAATATGGAAAGGAGGTTTCCAATTTGGTCGTCTCAAGATAGGCGCTTCAGATATTCTTGTTTTCAAAGCTTCAAATGTTGATTGGAAATCAGGACTCCATTTGAATTCATAGTCTTTTGTAAGTAGTTTGAAGAGTGGAGATGCTATTTTGTTAAAGTTTTCTATAAATCTTCTATAATAACCAGTAAATCCTAGAAAATTTCTAACATCTTTTTGACAATTTGGAATAGGTAACTTGGAGATGACCTCAACTTTTGATTTATCAACTTTAATCCCATCCCCTGAAATATCATGTCCCAAAGAAATGCCTTCAGTAAACATCATAAAGCATTTTTCATGGCTTAATGAAACGTTTGCTTCTTTACATCTTATAAGGAATTTTTCCAAATTTTATAAGGCTTCTTCAAATGTATTACCATAGACTGTAAAATCATCCATATACACTTCTACACAATCATGGATTAGATCAGAAACAATTCCTAGTACTTCTCTTTGGAATGTAGGGGCGCATTGCATAATCCAAAAGGAAGCGCTTGGTAGGAAAAAGTTCCCCATGGACAAGTAAATGTGGCTTTATCCTAATATTCAGGTGCTACCTAAATTTGATTATAACCACTAAAACCATCCATAAATGAAAATTACTTTTTTCCTGTTAATGTATCTAATACTTGATCAATAAAGGGAAAAGGAAATTTATCCTTCAAGGTTGCTTTATTCAATTCCCTGTAATCAATGCACACCCTCCATTTACCATTCTTTTTGGGTACTACAACCAAGGGAGAGACCCATCGGTTATTTGAAATTGGGTAAATGAAGTTCACATTGAGTAGTTTTTGGAGCTCTTCTTTCACAATCTCCCTAAGATTTGGATTCATCCCTCTCTGAGGTTGTCTAATTGGTCTACTATTTTCCTCAATATAGATATGATGGATGTAAGTCTTAGGGTCAATAACTTTCATATCAGTATACTCCCATGCAAATGAAGCATAATGTTTTTACAAGATTTTGGTTAGCTCCTCCTGTTGTAACTTTTCCAAATTTTTATTAATATTCAATGTTTTACCTAGAAAAATTTCAACTACAGAACTGCCAAACTCTTCCATGGAGTAGAGAGACATTTGCCTTGATGACAAATATTCAATATCAAAATCTAACTAGAATTGTGTGTGGTCATATTTCGAAGATGTTTCAAAGTTTTCTAATGTATTCAACATTTGACTATCTTCACTAACTTCAGAGAGAGTAAAGACAGATTGTATAGTATCTTCATGATTGACCCATTCATTGACTCCTACTTCTGTAATGGCTTTTGCTGGAGGATACAAAGTGAATTTCTTTGTTGAACTACCATCAGAAATGTACATGTCCCTATATCTACAACTAATAAAAGCATTAGTTGTGGCTAGCCAAGGTCTTCCTAAGATGACTCGGTGCCCTCCTAGATTACTCTTGGGAGTCAAAATCATGAAATCTACAGGATACTCCCAAGAATCTAAGGAGACTAAAGTATCTTCTAATACACCATATGGTTTCATTACTGATCTATCTACAAGTTGCAGTAAGATAGGTATAAGAAGAAGATTAGGAAGTTTAAGTTGTTCCATAGTCTATCTACTCATAATGTTTATAGCAGCCCCTAAGTCAATCAATGTATTTGGAATTTCTATCCCATTTATGTTTGTATTGACAATTGGACTATCTGGATCCACATATTTCTGCATGCTAATCTTTTCCATCATGATATCTGCTATTTTCCTACCAGGTGGATTCTTTTTATGTCTCTTAGTTTCCTACCTAGTCTTTTGATACTCAACTCCTTTATTGTTTTTTCTAGAATAGGAATCTCTCTAATGACTTGTAGCAAGGGAATCTTGATACAGACATTCTTTAATTCATCTAGGAAATCATAGCCACGCAACAAGATTTTTTTTTCCACCCCCTTGTCAATTTGCAATCTTTTAGGAAAAGGAGGTGTGGATGTAGATGCAAGATTCTCAACTATAGGAGTTGTGGGGGTTGACTCTTTTTGTTTTTCTATTTTAATGTTTTGGTTTTGAAGGGATGATTCTTCAAAAAAATTATTGACTTTAAGAGAATCCTCCTCAAAAACATCTTGCTCTTGAACATCTATAGAAGGTTTTTCCCTTTCTAAAATCCTACCAGATCTAAGTTGAACATCATTAAGATCTAGAGGAACAATCATGTAGGTAGGAAATTGTTGCCCTTCTACCATGTAAGCATTCTAAGGTTTTTTGTTGTTGGGATTTGGTAATGGTTGGGCTAGTAGTTGATTTGGCTTCTGTTGAAATGGAAGTAAGAGTTGAGGATTTTGATTTTGTTGAGAAGGTTGTTGTTGTGGAAATGGCAATGAAAGTTGTGGGCTTTGATTTGAAAGTTGTGGATTTTTTTGTTGGTTTTGTGGGATAGGATAGCCCTGAAAACATGGAGGATATTGATAAAATTGATCAAATCTCCCATAAGGATTTTGTACCCCTCATGCCCATGATTGAGATTGATACTGATTTTGAGGTTGGGGCCATGGTTGTTGCGAAGAATTCCAATTTGATGAGGGCTGAAAATTCATAGGATTGTTAAATCCTTGATTTTTTTTTTCTGTTGCCAAGATCTTCTTGAAACAAAACAAAGAGATTCTACTGAATTTGGATCCTCCTGAAAGGCAGCTTTGAGTCCTAGGATTGAAGGACAATCTTTGGTCTCATGACTTTTTGAGCAAATCACTCATGTTTCTACAACTTTTGCATCCAAGGGACATTCCCTTAGAGCATGTTTCTTTCTACATTTTTGGCAAAAGATTGCTAAGGCATCGACGTCTGTTTTCTACTTGTTTTGAATTTTAAGGGTGTCTAGCTATTCACTAAGGCTCCCTAGAATGTTAGTTTTGAATTCATCAAGAATATTGCCAATCTATACCCTACTTACTGATCCAATTGTAGATTTGTTTGCTCTAATAAGAGAAGGATCTCTAGGCCCTTTTCTAGTTTTAGATTTTCCCCTTGAGAGATGGGCACATAGTTCTGTTATGTCATGTAGTCGAAGTTGAGAAATGTCTCCCTTCCCCATCATGTTTAAAATATCTATCCATTCATCTCTAATGGATTTCAATAGAAGGGATTTCAAGGTTTCCTCATCTAAATTGCTCATTTTTTCTCTCTTTATGTTGTATTGAAATCTTTCCAGTAAATACTCCAAGTTCTCATATTCTTTTTGCATCATTTTGAATACCTCATCCTTATGATTAGTGGGCACACAATAATCTAGATATCTACCCAAAAATGTTTGCTTCATATCATTCCAAGTCCTAATAGATTGAGTGACTAATCCCATGAACCATTTCAGAGCAACCCCTTTCAGCCCATTTGAGAGTCTTCTAGATAGTCATAGGTTTGGCATAAGACTTCAAACTCAAATAAAAATGTCTCAGGATCCTCACTTTGCAATCCATAAAAGTTTGGGAGGACAGATGGTAAAATGTTGTTCATTTTTGTATGGGTTTCCTCATCGACTATATGGAATCCAAATGAGTTATATCCTCCCCTATTTCCCCCATTATTACCTCTACCCTCTCCTACAAATAGTGGAAATTCTCCATCTAGCACTTCTTCTGCCATGATAGTTTCCTTCGGGTCTTTTCGTTCTTCTATTAGTGGCTAATGAGAGAGAGTCTTTACCTCTTCTTCTTATCGGGGTGATTCCACTTCTTTTACTGCAATATGTTCCCTTATAGAGGTGAAGAAGGGTTCTTCTCCTAGGTCAGATTTAGTAGATAGTGTGGGAGAATTTTCTGATTCAGTTGCTGCCCCTTGAATTCCATGAATCCTAAGGCTAGGAGTATGAGTCTGGGATGGAGGTGTATCTTGTCTATGCCTTGAAGTAGTTGGAGTTGTAAAAGTCGAACTTTTGGCCCTAGCTATAAACCTTCCCCTAGAATCTCTTGCTCTATGCATGTCATTTTTTTATTTTTTTAATCGGGCTAATAATCATTTTTTGGAACTTCCAGATCACATTAGGTGCAAGAAGAAAGCATACTCAAGAAATTATTAAACTAATAACTCTCTTTTCTGATCCTCCAGATCACACTAGGTGCAAGAGGAGAGCATACTTCAAGAAGTTATCAATTTTTCCCCTTTTTTTTGAATGTAAGAGCTAGGCTACCTAGTTACACTTCCCCAGCAACGGTGCCAAAATGTTTAGTCAATTTAGTGTGTCCTAAATTGCTACATAAATTGTCAATTCGGGAGTCGTAAACTGATGAAGTGTGGTGCACTGTATGTGCAAGACAACCTCTTTCTTACTTTATTGTTTTCAGTTTTTATCTTGTTTTTGGGGTTTTGTTCTTGTTGGTCTCCTAAAGTGTCTAATACAAATGCAAATCTTATTCTAAGGTCTTAAGAATACTTTTAAAGATCAAGTATGGATGTAGAGTTAAGACAAGGTTTATGCCTCTTATGGTAATTTCCAAACTTAGCACTTCAAAGATCTCAAAACATGTTATTTATAAAATCAGAACTTGAGCAAAAGTGTAAACATGCAGCTACTTAAATCAAGAAAAAGATGAAGTACTGAGCATGAGGTTATTGTCTCTACTGTACATCTAATTACAGAAATAAAATCTAAACTACTGCACTCAAAACCAAAAATAAAGAAGCTAGAAACTAGTCACTGATTTCACCCGTAATTCCAATATTTCATCAATTAACTTCTAAAATGGGATTAAGCTAAAGACACCAGAAATAACATCATATGGCATGAAAAAATGACATTTAAACTATCTACTTGCAGATTAATGAAAGAAAAATCAAATTACTTCACCTACAATCTGATAGCTCACTAATTAACTTCTAAAATGGGGTTAAGCTAAAGGCACTGGAGATAACGTCATGTAGCATGAAGAAATTGATATCTAAACTAGCTAAAAGTAGTAAACAAATCTCAAGCATGAAAAATGGAATTAAAATCTAAATTATAGCAGAGGAAGCAAGTCTCATATCACCACTTGATGTAAAAACTATATTAAAAAGCTCAAGCATAACCTATCCTGAAATGCACTTATCAGTGTTAGTGGAAAATATAACAATGCTGCAAAAATATGTTCAGGAAAAGAATGATTAATACCATGAACAGAAAGTGAGAAATGTACAGTTAAAATAAAAGAAAACATTCATGAAAAATTATACAAAAACAAAAAGAAAAACCTCAGCTAGTAGGGGCCCTCTGCATAGCCTTAGATTAATACGTTATCACCTCAAAACCATGCTTTAAACAGTCATAAGGAAACATAATTTTTGTATTGAAAAAAAGAGAATATGTCTTCTCGTTACAATAGCAAAACTAACGCTAAAACAACAACATCAAGACTAACTACTTGTGTTTCAAATGCTTATACTTATAGGAGAAATAGATAACTGTCTTTTGGAGAAAAATCTTCAGCAGAGGACACGTGAACAGGACAGAATCCAGTAGTTTAGCCTCTTGGTTTCCATAAACATTAAATCTATGAAAGATGGGTGTTAGATTACGTCATGGAGACAACTTGCAGATGGCAAAGATGGATCCATGAACCCAGGAACGGTTTCGGACTTTTTCACGTGCTGGAACAGAGTCCTAATTGATGTAGGACTCTTCTGTTGACCATCCTTTGACCGATGCCTTTCTTCACGAATTTGGCTAAATAGATAGGACATTTTCCATGTATGGATCATTTTTCAACTGCCCATGTGCCTTGTTTCTCCTACCGACACCTGTAAGCTACAGAATAATGAAAACAGTTGTTGAATTGAGTCAACTGCGGAAAGTGGCTACGTTTCGTAGCTGATGAACAAAATCTAAATCAAATAGCACACACAAGAATATAGTTTGAGAATCACTTAAATGCACTCCTAGAATCAATATGCAACAGTTTTTGATAGATTATGAGGCACAGGTATGGAAAAATAGAAGAGAAAAGGTTTAGGAAAGTATGTAGAAGAGAGGTAGTTCTGGGGCTCAACAAGTATCATAAGCAAAAGTGTAGAGAAATAAATATTATCGAAGTCTAGGTTGTACAATGTGGGTGCTTCTACTATAGCTTGCTTAATATGGGAAAACACATCATTTTCCCTTTTATCCCATTTGTAGACTATGTCTTTCTTCACCATCTCCTGTATTGGTTTGACATTTTGGGCATAGTCAAAGATGAACTTGCAGAGGAAATTGATCTTTCCCAAGAAAGACTACATGGATTTCTTATTCTCTATGAAGATAATTTGCGTGATTTTCCTAACCCTGTCTGGGTCTACCTTAATCCCACTCTTAGAAATTATGTGGCCAAGAGATTACCCTTGGACACTATGAAGATATTTTTCTTGGGATTTAAGGATATCATGTACTTGCGATGTCGCTCAAAAATCTTCTTTAAGTGGCATATGTGGTATAACCTATGTTTGGATAACACTATTACATTGTCAAGATATACCACTATGCTCTACCCAATGATTCTGTGGAAATTGATGTCCATTGCACATTGGAATGTTGCACTAGCATTGATTATCCCAAATGACATTCTTCTGAATGTGAACATGCCCCACTTCATTCTGAATGTGGTCTTAAATCTGTCAAGCTCTGCAACTAGAACCTAGTTGTATTTGGAATACCCATCTAACAAGGAAAACATTTCAGACCCCTATACTATTTGAAATATGTGTTCCATGGACGACAAGGTAGTTGTCTTTGTCCGAGGCATGTTTGAGATTTTGAAAATTTACATACAGGTTGATTTCTCTTGACTTCTTCCTTACCAGGACTAAATTTGACACCCGCGTTGAGTGTCGCACTCGGTACATGATTTGGGCATCCAACAATTTTCTCAACTCTTTCTGAATAAGAGGCTCAAGTATTGGATGTGCTTTCCTTAGTGTTTGTTGGAATGGCTTGGAACCTTCCTTAATTGGTATCACATGATAGATGATACATGTGTCATATGTCTCAAGTTCATTGTAGTTCCATGCAAAGACATCATGGTATTACTTCAATAAGCAAATAAAGGATTGTCACTCTTTTGGTGTGCAACAGGTACCGATATTGACATATTTCAGATCCTTATATGTTCCTAAGTTAATCTTCTCATGCGACAATGTGGAACTATGGGTCTTGGAATTGTCAGTTCCCTGGAAGTGATTATACAGGTCATACAACTTTTCCAATGATACCAAACCCTTCGGAATGAGGTTTCCTTTTCTTACACTGGTTGCATCATAAAATTATTTTTCATGCTCGCCATCATTGATCATTACGTCTTTAAATACATAAGAATTCACCATGAAGCACAGTATGTATTGATCATCATTAAAAATGTGTAAATTAATGATATTATTGAGGATGGAAGGCTTATAAATAATTTCAATAGAAAAATTGTCCCTCAATGGAGAAAACCTAGCAGTAGTGTTTGCTGATGCATATGCAACTACATTACGCATTCTTGGAATAGAAATAATATTAAAAGATTGGAAATGTGAAATGAGACACCATACCTCTTGTTGATAACTTCTAAGATGAGGTGACACGCAATGTATGGTGCTACGTACCTGTCGCACCACAATTTCTAAGTCACCTACCACTTTTAGGATGTCAACATTGAGGTCAATGCCCTTTTGTAAGCCCAAGATGAGTGTCTTGTGATTTACAGTGTTTTTCGTGCACGCAAATTCCAAGTGGCTAGGGATCAAATGCTTTCTCTGCAATGGTTCTATTAAAACTCAACCAGCTCCAGATCCCTCTTGTGTTTTGCAACCATCGAAGTACATAGTCCAAATATCATATGTACAAGGACTGACAACTAGACTAGTGGTACTACAACCACTACTAACTGTACAAAGTTCATTATCACCAGTTGGACAAGGAAGGAGATCCAACTATGTATCTGGTGGAACTGGGGATGGATGTGCAAGATAACACCCCAGTTGGGTTTCAAGGAAGCAATTGATGAAAATTCATTAGGTGAAAGTGATTGGTTCATTATGTTTGTTCAAGGGAGTAATAGTGTGTTTCATATATCTCTCCGATAAATTGATTATTGTTGCCCTTGTACAAATGCATAAGTGTGACTAGTCTGTGCTAGTCTCTACTCAACAATTCTTTGTATGCATCTGGAATGTCCAAAATCACTATGTTGATACATTAGTGGACTCGTTCGTTAGATAATAAGAAAATGATGACAACTCTGAGTTCCCCAATTTCGTGGACATGAGTCTTGTCCAGCTAAATAATTTGCGCATTTGTTTTGTCCCATTCAATGTTGATTTTCTTGGCAACATATAATGGCATTACATTCACCAATGCAATAGAATCAACCAAGAAATTGCGTACATTGAAATTGAAGATTTTGAAAGTTAAAAACAAAGGTGGGAAGAGTGTATTTGCATCAATCGTTACTGCATTGAGTACAAATTCAAGAGAACCTGGAGACTTACCAGATCCCTTTTCTGAAGAAGTAGCATTACCTGTGGAGGTCTGCCCAAGTTCCTGTAGAAGGATGTCATGTTGGCTCGTGATATTTGTTAATTCAAACATTGAAATATATGCACAAAACTTCTTTATATCATTGACTATGTTATAGTCCATAGCGGGAAGACTGGTCGAGGTGTCTGGGATGTAACTTGGTTTGTGGTTTATGGAGTGATGGTTCTATCCTTATTGTTGATGGAAACACTTTTCATTGAGAATACTTTCCTAGAATTTCTATGAGTGTCCTGCGTTGAGTTGGCCGGTGGGTTGATTTTCCTTAACATATTTTTTTTGAATTTTTTCTTTGGAAACTCAATTGTAATGGTTGGCCCTTGGCTTCTCAATTTTTATTGGTTGGTCTGCTTCTGGGTCGGACCATCACTCAAAGGTTGCTTCTAGACATTACTCTTTTGGGTTGTGAGTATACAATTAAACATGTTCACTACATGCCCAACACTTGGAGTTTCATTGCTTGTAATAGCTTCTTCCTTTTCTTCTGTAAGATCTGTTTGCTCTTAATCCATTAATGAATCAACAAGCTGTGTAGAAACTATGATCATGGCTTCATTCCACTGTGGGCATGTTTTTTCTAAATGATGTTCTTGATGAAATGCGTAATATTGATCTGTGCCTAAGTTCTCAATGTTCGACACTACATTGGAGCTCGATGAAAACTTTTTTGTTTGGTTGCTTATACTACTAAAAGCTACAATCCTTCTAAACATGTTGAATCTAGGAGGCTTTCTTCTCACGGTGGTCTCGCTTGACCTCTATTTGTGATCTGCCATTTCATTGGACAGATACTTGACAAGACAAGTCAAGCTTTCAAGATCAAATGGTTCTATCTCTTTAACCCTTCTCACAGAGGCCTGAGACCTCTTACTCGTGTCATGGGAGTCTTTTGTTGGTTCATCATCTGAGATGAATCCGATTGCGCACAAGTCCTTCTTGACAATGATAGACTCTTCATAATGTTTTGTCAATGTTGTTTCACAGTTCACTTCACAAACTGCATAATGCTTGCTGGCAAGGTAGAGGTGTAGTTATCTATGGTGATGGAGTTATGAGGTTTCGTGTCTTCCATAAATTTGCTCAAGATGAGATTGAACCTCTGGTTGAAATCTTTCACTTTTTCATTCTTCTCCATCTTAATATTACCCAACTCTTTCAATAACATGATGGGGGTCTTATCACCAGCTAAATTTTCAAGGAAGATCTTCTTAAACCCCCTCCAATTCTGGATGGAGTTTGGAGGAAGCATATGATACCATACATCTACTCTATAATCCAAGGTACATGGGAAAATTCTACTGCAACATCATCATAACATAACTGAAGTGTTTGCAGATGCAAGTAAAAGTTTTCCATGTGCTCTTTAGCCTTCACTATCTTATCAGGGTCATACTTCGTTAAGAGATTCTCTAAATCCCTTGGCATCTTGTGTAGAACACTCGAAACTGTGAGTGGGCCCTATGTCATCAAGTCTAGATTTTGGTATGCCATGTCTTCTTCTTCGTTGTCCTTCTCATCTTTATCAGAATATGATGGATCTTCTTCCTCTTCTTCTTCTCAGCATGTCCCACCGAAAGTTGTGTCTGGGAGTAGAATGTTGTCTTCGTCACCACCATGAAAGAGTGGAGGCTCTTCTTGTTTTTCCATAGAGTCTGCTAATTCTTCAAGAGTGGCAAGAACCACGTCTTCAAGAGTCAAAACTACTATCCCCGTGGAGGTGGTCTTTTTCTACTTTGGAGAATATGGAAGACTGATTACTTTCGGGATCAATCCAACACCTTTTGCAAATTGATGGGTTATAGGGCGGATGACCTAAATCTGATCATAGAAAATTTCACATTTAGGCATGGGCTGAGAAGAGTCACCAAGTTCATAAGCACGAGTAGGAGAGGTGCAATGAACATTGTTACCTTGACCAGAAGATGGAATGATGGGATTGGTTGGTTTATCAGCCATAAAACACTGATTTCCCTCCTTCTAACACCAAAAATGTTGATAGTGTTGGAACTGCTAACATTTAAGGGACCTAATCGGTATGAAGTCCTAATTAGATGTCACATAGTTTATTGTAGGAGTCTCATCCTGTATAAAGGCCCAGTTGTCAAATCCTTAAATATTTTCCTTAACTCTCGTCATCAGCACGAGAGAGGGATGCAATGGTGTCTTCAAAAAGAAAGGGGGTGTGCCTGGTGAGTGTTTTGTTGCAACTGTGTCAAATTTCTTCTACTAAATAAGAGGGGATAAAAGTGAGCCTCTAAGTAAGAGGTAATAGTACTACCCAAGAAGAGATACACGAGCCATAAAGATTCGTCAAACATCCGGCGGAATAGTCTACAGCAGATGTGACAGTCGTTACAAATAATAAATGAAGAAAGATCTGTATAGTATCCCATGTAATAGTCCACAAGGATGGGACAACAATAAAAACCATTACATCACATTCTCAATAAGATAAGCACTAAAATAACTGAAATAGTTCAACTATCTTAGCACATGTGAAAGAAAACATGAAATACAAACATCCACAGAATAGTATTACAAACATCCATAGTCCATGCATGAAAAACGTGTTGGCCTTAAAGGCTTCTGTTATTAATTAAAAGTTCCAAGACACACATTTGCAATGTACATCACTAGCCCCAATAATGGAGCATTGGAGCCATTCCTTTCTCCTGAAAGAACAAGTTGATCTCTCTAATGCCTTGCAGGAGAAGCCAAGGTGAAAATTCCTTTTCTCATACAATGAGGGAGTATATATAACCAAGGGTGACTTTTTAACTACCCTCATGACTATTTGACTTCCTATGACTTTTCAACTTACATGACTCTTTACATCCCATGTGTGTCCTTTGGATTTCCACTTTACAATACACTTGAATATAATATACATGGTGATGGACCTCTAAATTAGACATAAATTAAGGCCTGTATGACCATTATTCAACACATTAAACCTATATTTTTGCATTAGATAATGTATTTTTAATTTTAATATGTTCATTAGGAAGGTTTATGGATAATTGCATATTTGTGCCTAATATTATTTATTTTTGTGGAATATTGTGAGAATATTGGGCAAATAATGGAGATTTGGAGGAGGAGATAATCTAGGGACCTACTCCCTATTATAAGAGGATCAATATTAAATAACAAATCAACAAGATATTTTGGAATTATGGTACAGATTGTGGAGCCCCAATGATTGAGAAAATATAGGAATGTGTTCCCTGCCATTTAATGCAGATTCCTAGTATTGGGAACTAGATCCACTAATCAAGGGATTTTGGTGGGAAAAACTTCCTCATTTCATGGGGAATGATTTTTTATCATTTTTTATAAGTACCAAGTCGAATTTTCCTCGAGGGGTTGATTTTTATTGGTCTTCTTGTGAAGATAACTCGTATTTTTGCAGCTCCACTTTCATTTTCTGCAAGGATGCAATTGTAATTGATGGAAATAATGATGATTGGGACCATGTTCAACTTCTAAATATTGGTCTCATTTATATAATTTTGAGTTTCCTTGGTCTTCGCCATCCCAGAAGCCTCATAGCCCTTTTGTATCATTTACCTTTTTTCTTTTCATTTCTTATTCACATGCATCTCTTGTTCTTGCCTTTCTTTTATTTCTGCAGTTAGTATTAATCATTTCTTGTTGTAGGATTGGGTTAAATGGTTGGAGTAAGTTATTTTTCAGGATCAAAAGCATCATTTCATCATTGGAATAGCTTTGGAAGGTCATAGTAATCATTGGGCTACTTAGATTAGTTTGTTTAATCCCAAATCTAGATTTTTGGAATTCCCTTGTGGCAAATAACAATAAATTTCTTCTATTTTTTAGAGCATGCTAACAGAATTCAATTAAGTTGATTCCACTTTCATTAGATCTCAAAAACATTCTAGTTGATAACAAAAATTACCCCATTTCATTTACACTTTATTAGGTTAGGCATTTGATAGATTTACTAGCTCACTAGTTCTCGAATTTCTAGATTTTAGAATAGTAATTTTCTATTATTTTTTGGTATGGGTTAACATATGTATTTTTGAGTGATTCCACTTGGAATGGAGGCCTAATACATCCTATTCAATAAACATATGTGTCCCATCCAATTTGGATTTTATTTTCTTGGTCATTTGGATAATTATAGTTTTCTGAAGTAAATATGTTGTTTCCTATAGTACTCTTCCAGCGTGTATATACTTGCTCAAATTTTCTCAAGAAGCTTGGTTATTGTCCCTTAGGGTTGAATAAAGACCCCTACGATCTAAGTCAATGATTAAGGAAGACTAAATACCATAGGACTTTCCTCTTTACCCATGCAAAACATTTCAACAATTTGGGTTAAGGGACATATTTATGAAATGGGAATACAATGATGATTTGATTAATTGCCATATCTAAGGAACTTTGTCAATGGATATAAACTCTTTGAAATGTAATTATTAACATTTATTTCATGGTCTCTACTTTATGAAATTAGAATAGGTTTCTTTCCTTGTATCTTATTTCTTGCAATAGGTTAAGTTTTCCATTTTGAGCATTTCATTTTCTGCAATTAGTTTAGGATTTGATTTCATTACATGCACTCCATTACATCATGACAGCAAAGGAGGGATACATTGTATGTTGCACATATAGTGTTGATACCTCTTAAGTCTGTACAAACCCTAGGTTGATAATTAAAGTTGGTAGCCTTGGGAGTTGCAACATTCTTGTTGCAATACCGAGGCTCATCACCTTTTGGTGTTGTTGCCGAGGAGGTGTCAAAGTATGCATTGCTTTTTCCCTATTTGATTCATTTATTTTGCTTTCTGCAAAAATTAAAAAAAAAATGAATTAGGCATATTTCATTTCAAAAACAGAAAATTTCATTACATTGGTGTTTTCATTCAATCATAAAGACAAAAACAAAAAACAAAAAAACTCCAACACTAACCCCCCCCCCCCCCCCCCCATTTGATCACGTGGTGCAGTAAGAGCCACATCGCCATTCATTTTTGCAGGTAAAAGAAGAAGAGGTGACAAAGAATATAGAAGAAATGGATGGAGGTGATGACAATGAAGAAGATATTAATGGATTTCACATTCAAGATACTAATGTCAATGTGCATATGGAGAACATCCCTCCATATTTTCTTCCAAAATTTCATGGTCTAAGGTCAGAGGATCCAAAAACCTTTCTCGTTGAATTTGAAATCCTTTGAATATATTATGGTTACTTATTAAACACTCAAAAATTGAGATTGTTTATGGAAACATAGAGCTCTTAAATGGTTCATCATTTTAGGGACTAATTCAATAAGATCATGGAATGATATGAAAAAATATATTTCTAGAAAAATATTAAGATCATGATCTTAAAGAATAAATATTTAGAATGAAACAGAAGAACATGAGAGCCTTGAGGATTTAATATAGAGGTTCGTGTGCAATGTTAAGAGGAGAAAATTACATCATTTAGGATCTAACACACTAAAAACCCTGTTACTTAAAATAATTAGGGATTGGTGGATTGATATTCTTGATCTCATGAGTAGAGGTGATGTATACCAATTATCATTTGAATAAATTTTTGAAACATGAAAGCACATATCAAGAGGAAGGGCAAGAATAAGTCAATCAGCATCAAGATCGGTAAGTCAAGCTAAACTTGGAAATTTGTTTAATGACTTTAAAACAGAAATTCTTACAATCTAAGAAAACAAGTAGAAATGTTAAGAATGCAAGATGAGGAAAAAGAAGATGTTGATATTTGTGTTGTCCATGCAGAATCACATGTTAAATATTACCACTAATTACCAAGGTTGAAGGAAGTTTACCAAGAGAAAAATGGAGCAAGTCAATTGTCAATGCAGCTATGTTATGTAGCTTCAAGAGGACCATGGTAGCCTATTCAACCTTATATGAGGCAAGAGCCTAATTCACAATTTCAAGCTTATGCACATCCATCTCAAAGTAATCGGAATGCACCCTTTCCTTGGCAACCTTGGCCATCTCAACCCCAAAACCAATCTTGGCAACAAGGTTGGCAAGGAACTTATGGGAGCTATCCACAATACCCTTGATATTTTCCTCAATATCCTCCATACTCAACTCCATGTTATCCCTACCATCCACCTCCACCACAACCACAACCCCAACCACATCCATCTCAAATATTCACTCCCACTCAACTACATGTACCACCATTTCCAAACCCAAACAATGAAGTAGCTCAACCCACTTACAATACTAAGGTACAACACTTCCAAATATCTCCTCTTCATCTAAATGTTATTCATCTTAGCTCAGGAAGGGTATCACAAAAAAAGATTCGCTTGATATCATTGAAGGACAACATTTAGAAAAAGAAGATTCAAATGAAAAGTCCAAAGAATCATGGGTTGCACTTGATGAAGAGAAAACATCAGAATCAGAGGTTGGGAAAGTGCCCTCATTCTTACCATCAGATCATCTATCTATTCAAAAGAATAATCAATAAAAAGAAGAAGAGAAAATTATAGTGCACTATTTCTAAGAAATTGACCTCCATCAACTTTAGCCATTTCTAATGTTTCTTGATATTCGTGCATCCATTGAAAAAGTTGTTTTTATGGAGAGATGCATAAGGATGATGGCAACATTCTCAGGAAATTTTAGGTCAATCCAATATGCCATTTGGGATATATGGGTTTAAACAAGCCGCTACAGGGTTTCTTATAGTACTAAACGATATCCTAGTTTACTACAGGAAATAGGTTGAAAGCTATAGGAAGGTACAAAAGGTGAAATAAAGTGTGGGAAAGGTGTGTAATGGTGGAATAAGGTATAGGGAAGGTGAACATCACAATGACCAAGCCCAACACTCTAGGAAGGCTGGATTTGACTAAGATAGCTTTATTGTGGTAACTAAAAGATAGAGGTTTAGAATCACCAAGCTATGAAGACCTGTGCAGAAGTAAACAAAGGAAACTATCACCTATAGAGGACCATGGATCGATCATCAATCAGAAGTAGTATGCATGTCGCTCCAACAACTATCAGGTAGGTACAGGTATGCAATATTCTTGACCTCTTCACTTAAGCATATTATAGTTAGAAATCCGTTGTCAATGCATGAGAGATGAAGTTTTATATGCTAAGGATGGGTCAGTAGTCTCGACTGCCTTCAACTAGTTAATTTCATCTCACTCCTTCACTCATGCAATGTGGAAAAGACAAATTAAGAAGGGTGATGATTTCAAGGAATGGGAATGATGAGCCTCGGTATTGCAACAAGACTGTTGCAACTCCCAAGGATACCGACTTTAACTATCAACCCGGGGTTCATACAAACTTAAGAGGTGTCGACACTATATGTGCGGCATACAATGTGTCCTTCCTTTGTTTTCATGATGTAATGGAGTGCATGTACTGAAGTCAAATCCTAAAATAATTGCATAAAATGAAATTTTTGAAATGGAACCGATTGTAAGAAAGAAAGTACAAGGAAAGAGATGGAAATTCAATACTAAATCACATCGTTCCCTAATTAACCATTTAAGAAGCTATGCTAGGTAGAAATTCTAAATCAACATGAAACAAATGCTACTATATAAGTTGTAGTAGTAAGAATCATTAAACAACACTAATGTGCAAGTAAAGAGACTAAACTAAATATGTTTTTGCTATTTTGTCTTTTTATGCAAAATCAAGTATGCAACTAATTGCTTTTGTGGATGTGGCAACTAAATTAAGGATGTTTGAGGATGGTTGGAAAGGTTATGATATGGTTGGATGGTGTGGAGGATCCATGGGAGTCTTTTGCTGACTTCCAAGAGGCTTTCCATCAATTCAGCCTCAAAACAGACCATTTTAGGAAAACCTATAGGATGTACTAGAAACCTAGAAGATGATCTTGTAGGAATTACAGGAAACCTACAAGATACATCTATGAGAGAAATGTGAGGTGTTGGAGGTGATGGAAGGCCTAGGAAAGGTGTGTGATGGGTGGAATGTAGTGGGAAATTCCTAAGATCACTCAGAACTCAAAACCAAAGTCAAGAGATGGATGGATTCGCTCAAAAATCCTGTGAAATGATGAAATTGGTGAGAGTTTAATGACCAAGAAAATCAAATCCAAATTGGATGAGACAAATTTTTTTATTAACTAATATTTCTTAGATCCCTATTCCAAGTGGAATCACTCAAAAATACCTATGTTAATCAATTCTTAAAAAAATAAAAAACATTACTAGTCGAAAAGCTAGAAATTCGAGAACTAGTGAGCTAGTAAATCTAAGAAACGCCTAACCAAATCAAGTGCAAATGCAATGGGGTAATTTTTGATATGAACTAAAACATTTTTTATCTAATGCAAATGGAATAAATTCGATTGAATCTCATTAGCATGCTCTAAAAAATAGAAACAGATTATTGTTGTTTGCCAAAAAGGAGGTCCAGCAATCTAGATTTAGGAATATGAAGAATAATCCAAGCAACTCAATGATTTCTATGAACTTCCAAAGATTTTTTGATGATGAAATAATGTTTTTGATCCTGCAAAAGAACTTATATCAACCATTTAACTCAATCCTACAACAAGAAATTATTAATCCTAAATGCAGAAATAGAAAGAAATAAAAACTAGAGATGCATGTGAATAAGCAATGAAAAGAATTAAAGAAAATGATACAAAAGGGCTCTAAGGCTCCTGGGATGGCCAGGCCCAAGGAAACTCAGAGAAATATGGAGGAGAACAAGATTTAAAAGCTGAACATGACACCAATCTTCATTATTTTCATCAAAAGAATTACATCCCTGCAAGAAAATACAATGGAGCTACAAAACTACAAGCTCTCTCCACAATAACACTAATTAAAATCTCCTCATAGAGGAAAATTCGACTTGGTACTTATAAAAAATGATTAGGATTGATTCCCCATGAATGGAGGAAGCTTTCTCCACCAAAATCCCTTGATTAGTGAATATAGTCCCCAGTACTAGGAATTTTCATTAAATGGGAGGGAACACATTCCTAGATTTTCTCAATCATTCCCTAGAGGAAAATTCGACTTGGTACTTATAAAAAATGATTAAGAATCATTCCCCATGGATGGACGAAGCTTTCCCCACCGAAATCTCTTGATTAGTGGATCTGCTCCCTTGATTAGTGGAACACATTCCTAGATTTTCTCAATCATTGGAGTTCCACAATTTGTGCCATAATTCCATATTATATTGTTGAATTATTATTTATTATTGATCCTCGAGTAGTGGGGAACAAGTCTCTAAATTATCTCCTCATCCAACTCTTCATAATCTGCCCAATATTCTCATAATATTCCATAGAAATAAATAATATTAGGCATAAATATTCAATTATTCATAAAACGTATTAATGAATATATTAAAGTTAAAAATTAATTATATAATGCAAAAAGAGAGGTTTAATGTGTTGAACGATGGTCATAGGCCTTAATTTATGTTTTAAATTAGAGGCATGGCCTTAATTTATGTCTAATTTAGAGGCCCATCATGCCCCCCTATTGAAACTGTTGCTCATCCTCTGAGCAACTTAGTGACCTCATTGTGTCTCATCCATGGCCCTGGTAATCTTGGCTGTAAGGTATGCAAGGACAAGCCCAAAAACATATTTGTTAAAGAAAAATCATTGTTTTTTGAGACCATTAACTTGCTTTCTTTTCCTTATTCAAGATGAGTTAATAAATATTTTTTAGTTTGGAAAGGTCTTCCATACCCTTATCAACCATATGCTACCTTGTTCTGCCATTTAGGCACCTCTAAAACCTTCAAACTCCCTTTAGATGAGAACTAGGACATTCTATAGGAATTCCTGTTAAAACTATAGGAAACCTTGTTAAAACTACAGGAAACCAATTTTGAGCATAAATGATAGATTGAGGTTAGGGTAGGCCCTCAACTTGACTCCAATGCATTTCTCCCATTTTTAGGTCCTGGACAAAAGCTAGAGAGAGATTAGAGACCTCTCGGAACACCTCTTCTCATCACTACAGTTTGAGTTCTATACTGATGGTGAATGCCTTATTTGTTTTTGTTGCCTTCTTCTTCTCTTTTGTGGCCTAGATGATTTCCTAATGGCCTTAGAATTCTCTATTTTGATTATGTTTCTCTTAGGCACTGCCATTTTGGGTTTTAGCACACTTTTTTTTTCTTTCTTCCTTCTTTTAGTAGCATTCTGCCTTCTTGTAGTAGTCATTCCTTCTTCCTTCAAAGTCTTCTAGCTATATGGGAGTGAAATGAAATGATGAAGAGGGATTGAATGATGATGCTAGGGCTCAAAGGAAGTAGTGTAGATTTGTGAAAATGGAGAAGATGCTCTTCTTGTTTTCTTTTCTGAAGAATGAAATGGGATCAATGAATGATGAATAGATAGTGAATATGAAGTGGATGGAGGGCTTGGAGTGTTGTGGTGACTTGGCCTTTGCAAAAATTTCTTCTTTTAACTATTGCCCTCATTCCTTGAAATCATCACCCTTCATAATTTGACTTTTCAACATTGCATGAGTGAAGGAGTGAGCTGTAATCAACTAGTTGAAGGCGGCTGAGACTGCTGACCCATCCTTAGCTTATAAAACCTCATCTCTCATGCATTGACAACAAATTTCTAACTATAATATGCTTAAGAGAAGAGGTCAAGAATATTGCATACATGTACCTACCTAGTGGTTGTTGTAGAGACATGCATGCTGCTGTGGAGTTGATGTTGATGTGCAGGTGTTGGATGGCGATGCTCATGATCCTGATGCTGCTGCTAAGCTCTGGAGGAGCTTCTTTGACCTCTGGATCTCCTTAAGAACTGCCCACTGCCAATCCTATAGGTGTTGTTTTGTATCTTGTAGGTTTATAGTACAGCGACTTTTTGTCCATATCTCCCAAATGGTAGACTGAATTGGGCTGAAACTTTTGAGCATGTTGCCATCATCATTATGCACCTCCCCATAGAAAAATTTTGTTCAATGGATGCAAGGATCTTGAGAAAAACTAAAAATGGTTGAAGGTGATGGAGGTCGATTTCTTGGAAACTATGCACTGGAATTTGTTGAAATTTCTTGGGCATGTTACCATAATCCATATGCATCTCCCCATGAAACAAAATTTTAAATGCATGCACGGATATTGAGAAAATGAAAAAATGGTTGAAGGTTATGGAGGCCAATTTTGTAGAAATTTTGAATAATTTAACACATATTCAACATAGATTATCCTGATCATGTACTATTGCGGAAAACATACAGAATACATAGGCTCCTCTACGTTGATCATCAATATAGCAGTATCAATAAAAATAAACATCAAGAGCATTCACACATTAACACAGTATGTATCCCGGGGAAAGCATCTCGCTAAAAACCCCAACTATCTGTATATTAATGATTGAGTCATGTAACATTACAAAGTACAATTCTTATCACAAGCAATCCAGTACCAGCTCCACCTGTTACACACAATACAGCTCAGATCTGAATCAATCACTGGCTCAAATCTCTTCCGCTGCTTGCCTGCCTCCGCTGCTCAATACCTGCACAAGAACCGGTGATAATTCCAAGGCAGCCATGTCTTTCCTTGGCTAAATCACACGAGAACAAACTACAATGTGGGAAAACTCATTGGCATACTCAATCCCCTGATTTGTGCAAGATCTGGTGCACAACTATAGTCACAACTGATAGCAATATGATTCTCTAACACCTGTCCCTACTGAACTGAACATGCACTGACATGGAACTGAGTTAACTGATGTATTCATTAGTTGTATTATGAGTTAATAACTTGTGAATTAATTAATAACTAATTCACCCAACTCATCTCTAGTCTATTTGCCAGTTAGACTAAATACAACCAGTTTAACAAAGCTAAACTAAACACAACTTCAGCAACTGCACCTCCAGTCCACTAAACTCACTCACTTGAGTTCTAACTGAAGTCATGCATGCAAATATTAAACAAACCATAAGAACCACGTATTTCCTTCTGCAATTACATGTACCACATCCGTAGCTCATCCTGAAGTGCTCCAAGAGAATAAGACAAAGTTTATAGTCTAAATATTATTATGAGCTAATAATATTTGATTGTTCTATATATAGACTGAGCAGTCACTCCGCTGTGGTGTCACTCCGCTGTGGTCTAAAAATAGAAGTCCATCTATTTTTACCAACATGACCAATCATCCACACAACATGCAATCCATAGACATGAACCATATGTCTAAAAATAGACATAGTCTAAAAATAGACTTGCGCCAAAAATAGCCTGCGGGCCCACTTAGTGAAGGCGACTCTTTTCACTAAGCTCCATCATCTTGTTGCAATCTCAACAAGTTGGTCTTTTTGCAGAGTCCTGAATTACATTACAAACAGGTGACCTAGGGAAAATCTTCATAACTTTCTCTCTGAGCATCGGATTTTAATTTCGTAAGAAGATACAGAAAGAGGACGGACTGTCATTTTCTTGTATATATTGTTCAGGGCCGAAGGTCAAAACAGGGACACGTGGCACTTCATACAAGTTCGCTCTTCTGGAAAGGTCTATGATCAGGTCATCTTGGGAGATTGTGCATAACTCTTTCTTGGAGAATCCAATTGGGGTTAGGCTAGTGGCATTGGAAAGAGGACACAGAGGGCTACCATAGGTCGCAATTTCAGAACTAGATGATCCGAAATTACAGAGATACATCAGAGGCAATATCGAGCTCCTACAAAGTGAAAAAAGGTGTATATTTTTTAAATGTTTTCTTAAGCTTGGTTTGAAAATTTATTTTGAAGAAATTCAAAGGGCATAGTGAAGAATTATTATCAATAATTGATGCCCTGAAGAAAGAAAATGGAAAGACCTAGTAGGCGACCTGAAAGCTCTAGCATGACTCATGAAGAAGAGGAAGAAATGCAACATGATATATCAAAATTAGGAGACCAAGTGCAACAAGTGTCACTTGCACAAAAAGGAACAGAATCTAATATGGAAGGTTTAAAGAAAGGCGTAGAATCTAAGATGGATTGTTTAAAGAAAGGTGTAGAAGCTAAGATGAATGACGTGGAAGCTAAGATGGATGATTTGAAGACAGACATGGAAGAATTGAAGATAAATATGAATAAGTTGCTACAAGAAAGGGTCACTAAGGGTGAAAGGGTAGTAAAGGAAACTCATGAGGAGAACAAAAAAAATGCTAATCATGATTCCATAGACTCTAATGTTGGATCAAAGACCCACCATATTCCAAAACTCGATATGAGGAAGTTTGATGGCAAGGATCCCACAACATGGATATTACAAATGGAACAATTTTTTTATCTCAATAATGTGCAAAACACACAAAAGGTATGTATTCTACTTTATATTTGGAGCCAAATCATTTTCTCTCGTAAACAAATTATCACTTGGGAAATTTTTATGGAAGAATTGACAACACATTATGAGGATACAAAAAACAACATTTGTTTTAGCCAATTGATAAGTCTCAAACAAAAGGGTTCAATATTGGAGCACTTTGAGGAGTTCCAAAAATTGAACATAAGGGTAAAAAATATTCCAAAGGAGCATAGGATTGATGTGTTCATAGGGACTTGAAAGGATAATATCCAACATGATGTTCGCCTTTGGGAACCTGATTCATTAGAGAAGGCATTCAGGTTAGCAAGAAAAATGGAAAGCAAAATTATGGCAATCAAGAAGCATACCACTCACAACTATAAAGATGGAAGTGTTGTTGCCCCTAGCCTTCCACAACCTATAAGGTTGACACCGCAACAATTGGAAGAAAAAAGAGAAAAAGGGCTTTGTTATAGTTGTGATAGAAAATACACTATAGTTCATAAGTGTGTGGAGAAGAAATTATTCTACATATATTGTGAAGAGGAAAAGAAAAGGAGTAAGAAAGGTCAAAAGAAGAGGATATACTCCAGGAAAAAAGCCTAGACAAAGAAGAAATGATTCCGACCATATCTTGTAATGCATTGGTGGGAATTACCACTCCTCAAACCATCAAGATAGAAGGACAAATCAAGAAAAAAAGGTAATAGTGTTGATTGATTCAGGAAGTACCCACAATTTTATTCATTGTAAGATAGCAAAAGAAATGAATTTCTTCCTATATCAAGCACCAGAGTGTCAAGTAATGGTTGCAAATGGAGGAACGATAAATTTCTTTGGAAAGTTCCATAATATCAAGCTATCCATGGGAGAATATGTATTGAAAGGCCCAATGTTTTCCATTCCAATGGGAGGTGCTAATGTTGTACTAGGAGTCCAATGGCTACAATCCTTGGGTACAATAGCTTTTAACTTTCAAGAAATTTTCATGAAATTTTATGCAGAGGGAAAGGAAGTTGAATTAAGGGGTATTGTAGGGAAACTGGGAAAGATAATAAGCTCTAACGGTATGACAAAGCTTCTAAAAAAGGAACAACGAGGTGTAATTGCACA
>APFE031621144.1:0-18157 GCA_000404065.3 Pinus taeda
GAAACGTTGGTGTAAAAATTCACCTACTGTGGACTCTCCGATCAAAGATTCGAATAATTGTAGGTACATCGAGGTAATTCGATGTACCACTTGGCTGTGGCACCTATGAGAGTTCATTGAAAAAGTCAAAGAAGAATAGAATCATCAACGTATGAATTAGAGGAGTACCAGAGGTGGTATGTCATCATGTGGGCTTGTGGATCCTCCTTTGCTTTTCCATCAAACTTCAGACAATCTCTCGAAATCTTGGATGGAATTGGAGGTGAGTATGGAGAATGAAGAATGGGATCATTCATGAGTTTAGAGACATCTGGTAGCTCTAATGGGCCTGCACTACAAAACTCATTTTTGTTGGTAAGGATTTTGTTCCCATAGTGGAGGATTTTGTCCATATGGAATTTGATTTGCCCCTACTGAAGGTTACCTTGCCCATAGGGAGGAATATGACCTTGATAGCCTTGATACTATGTGGCCATAGGCTTATGATAAGAAACATACGGGTTAAAAGGTTGTTGAGCCTGTTGGTCTTGGGCATATGGATTTTGCACCTCCTTCCCCTAGACATAAGGGTGTTGAACCTACTCCCCTTGGACATAAGTAGTTTGCACCTGTTTCCCTTGAAGATAAGGATTCTGAACCTATTTCCCTTGGACATAGGGATTTTGACACTGTTGTTGCAGGAATTGACCTTGGCCTTGCAAAGGTTGACCCTATTCATATGAATACAAGGGTTGTTGTTGCCTAGGTTGACCTTGTTGCTACAAGGGTTGACCTTGTTGTTGCAAGGGCTAGCCTTGTTGTTGTAAGGGTTGTCCCTGTGGTTGTAGAGGTTTACTTTATGAAGGCATAGGTTGGGAAGATTGATGAACAAACTACGTCTATGTCTGCAAATTTTATTGCGACTGTTGCAAGGATTGCCCCTACGGTTTTTGTAGTTGTCTTTGCTACTGTATTGTCTAACCTTGCTTCTAGAAAGATGGCCCTTGTAGTTGTGAAGGTTGCCCTTGCTTTTGTAAGGGTTGCTCTTGCTGTGGCGAGGGTACTTGGACATTTCCTGGAGCAATACCTTGAAAGTTCTCGAATTGGATCTGGCCATATCCACCAGGCATGACAGATGGACCAAGCTAAACATAGGGTCCAACTTGAGGGATGCAAGAAGGATTTACCATCACTTGTGAACTATATGGAACATGAGGAGGTTGGAATGGACCCTAACCCACATACGGTTGTTGGTACTGGACGTTACTTAACCCAGATGGACCATCGGGGCTCGGATGTTAGTATTAGACATTACTCGATCCAGAATGACCAACATAGTTCAGAATAGCACCATAAGAGAGCTCGTTCATTCCAACCATCTGAGCTTGTGAGCCACCCACATCGGTTGCGCTAGAAATCATGGGGATATTTGGATCTTGCCTCCTAGGCATTGGTACAACATGTCCACTTGTTGGAGGATTTGAAAAACTTACAGAGAGTTGACTCGAGACCATTGGTTGAATCGGAAGAGTCGGTTGAAATGATGAAACGAGTGGATTCAGAATGGTTGGTTGCATCGAAACTGAAGTGACTATAATATGCACATTCAGTTGAGAGGTTGAGTTCTGAATGAACAAACGTGAGTTAGACATAGCGCGAGATGCCCATATAGGGTTATGATACAATGAAAAAGCACTAGGAGTGCCCAACACCAACTGATCTAGAGAGGTATAACCATGTGGTAATGAATGCCCACTATGCCAAAGGTAAATGCTCATTTGAAAGCTTCCCATGTAATGGAAACCTTCAGGAGGAAATTGATATCCCTGTTCATCAACAACATGAGGAGTGTGTGTAGTAGAAAACTTTGAGTGACTCCATGAGGAAACTAGAATATTTCCTTCTGATTCCATGGGTGGAAATAAACGACGATGGATAACAAAAGATGTTCAAGGGGATAATTCCAAATGAATACCCAATTGATCGTACAGACTCTATAGATGCTGTAGTGATATCACAACAGGATCGAACAAATGTTTTGGAGGGTAAACAACGAGTCCTTGCCGACCTTCAGGGGTTGGCAAACTCTCGAGAGTCTGGATAAGATTATCTCAAGATTCCAGGCTAGATTTGTAAGGTGACCCAGTATCTGATGGAGGAGGATGAGATGACAAAGGTTGAATACTCAGAACAATTCCAAGTTCAACACCTTGATCCTCAAGTGACTACGGGAATTCGGGAAGAGGCTCTTCAAATGATATTTCATATGGAGGAGTGGAAAAGGAACTAGGCGAACCTCATGGTTCTGCCACAATGACTTTGTCTCAAATAACAAGAGAGAAGAGGTTAATTTGAAGGCTTTTTCAAAATGTATTAAATGTATACTCATGATGTGGTCTAGAAAAAGACTATCAGGAATATGATGTGATCGTTGGCAAATATTTTTTAAGACACTGAAACAGACTGGTGCCTTTTCATGTTTTAAGAGTCGAGAAAAACGCAAAGATAACTCTATTGCTTTTTGTTTGAACGAGTTTGAAAGGATAGGTGCTCGATGATATTTTAAATTTAAAGAGTTAAAAAGACCAAAACGACTGCTAAGGATAATCTAGGAAAATGGATTACCAGGTAACTGTCAAGTGTAGAATACCTCCCGACAAACTGAGAAGTACGGGTAGGAAATATCCTCTAATGTTGTGTTAAGTGTATCATGTTTACAAGGTGGCAGACTCAGTTTCTTGTGGATAAAGGATTACAAACCTAGTGGGTTCTCCCCTTATATACGCGATAGTACAAGGAGCACAAGTCCGTACTAGTGTTGTCTAATGCGAAAGCGAACAACAACTACTAGGTTTAAAGATGTCGGAACACATATCTAGCCTAGACCTCTAAAATGTGAGTGTTAGGTTTCAAATGCGCCTTAGGTTAATTGAATACATTTTAAAGTTTATCTTGAAATTATGTCTCAGTTTTTAGCTGCTATCGATGTGACTTGAAAAAATTCTATATGTAGCTAGATGAGATGAAACCCTTTCAATTCAATGAATGTCTACACTAATGAGAGTAGAGAAAAAAATCAATGCAACAAACAAGCAACTAAAAGCAGGATGACTCTTCACTACTTCGCTTTTTGAAAACAAAATAATGAAAAAATATTTGCACTTCCTATCTTCCTATAAAATGCACTTCAACTAGTCCTTTCAATGGTAAAAGAAGTTCATTTCCTTTGAATTGCAAAATGATGATGCAATTCTAGCTTTCAATGATGCCACTTAATGCAACATATCGATTCAACAAACTAGAATTATGTATTTTTCAAGGGAATGATAGGATGAAGCTCTCACATAAATACTTCAATGAAAAATTTTCAAACAATGAACATTAATCATATGTAAAAGATGAAAAAGAGAACTCTTTCCAAACTAAACATTCAAAGACTCCATAGAAACAAGACGAGCAATTGTAATCTATGCTTGAAAAGAGACGTTCAACCAAGAAAAGAGCAAACAAAACCTTTCAAAGTTGTTCAATTGAAACCAAATTTAGAAATTTACAAGGTAAGCTCCTTAGACATAACAACAAGGGACATCGCTCACAATCAGATCACAGATCAATACACCAGTATTGTTGATGTGGTCAAAACCCTCAAAGAGGGAAACGATCCATGGCTTGAGCCAACATGACCACTTCAGGAAATTCATTAATAAAAGAATGAAAATTTACATAAGCTTCTCTCATGAAGGGTTACCCTATAAATGACCCTCCATGCTCTTTAAATAGAGATCATGGACCAATCGGTGTTAAGCCACGAATCAAGTGTCAGTAATATCGATGAGAGAATGAACAGTTGGATCACTACATATCATGACCGTCGGATTGTAAGTTACAAAAGTACATAGTAAAGAAACACACTTTACCTAACTCTACACTAGACCAAGTTATACTTAACTATTTCCTATGTGTCAGAATATCCCAACATCCCCCCTTAAGAAGAACTTGGGATGGGATTGAAGGATGTACAAATATGACACAATAGGAGAAGGAAGGAGGCACTAGAGCCTATCCCCCCTTAGTGACAACTTCCTGAACTCCAACCATAAATCGAAGTTTAGTAAACTTCGCCTCTGTGAGAGCCTTTGTAAATATTTCTGCAACTTGATCATCTGTTGAAAAATATTGCACTTTAAGAACATGGTCATGAACAAGCTTTTTGATGAAGTGCATGTGCAGTTGAATGTGTTTGTTACGCTGATGTTGGATTGGATCTTTGCATGGTTGAATGGCACTTTGATTATCACACCAAAATGTAGTCGGATGCTACTGCTGAAAGCCAAACTCTAACAGGATTTGACAAAGCCACAGGGCTTCCTTACTAGCTTCTACAGCCGCATGATACTCTGATTTTGCTGAAGAAAGAGAAATGACACTTTTTTTCTTGCAAGCCAATTTAATAGGTCCTGAACTAAGAGTGAACACATAACCTGCAACAGACTTCTGATCATCAGGGTCACGAGCCCAATCAGAATCAGTGAAACCAAGAAATAGAGGATATGCTTATGCACTGTAATGAATCCCAAACTAGACTATACCTCAAACATAATGAAGTATTCTTTTAGCTTCTTTCCAATGACTTTCATGGGGGTTTTGCATAAACCGAGCAATAAGGCCAACAAAAAAGGAAAGGTCAAGATCATTATGGGTCACATACCAAAATTTTTCCTACAACTTGACAGTATAAGGTAGCATCAACTTCAGGGGAAGTACAAGTGACTGAAAATTTGGCTCCAGACTGAAAGGGAGAAGGGGTTGACTTACAGTATTCCATGTGGAAATGGCATAGAAGATCACATGCATACTTGGACTGGGAAAGGGAAATACCTTCCTTATATTGCAAGACTTGAAGACCAAGAAAATAATGCAAGTGTCGTAAGTCTATCATTTCAAACTTCTTTTTAAGGTTGGAATTCACATGGTTTATAAGGTTGGGATCACTACTAGTGAGGATAAGTTCATCAACATAAAGAACAAGAATGATAAGGGACTTGCCCATTTTCCTGGTGTAGAAAGTATTGTCAGAATGACACCTAGAAAAGCCAATTTCTAAAAGAAAGCTATCCATTTTGGCATACCAAGCCCGAGAAGAGATTTCTTAAGCCAACATAGAAGGCTGGAGTTTGTTTGTATAAAGCCAGTAGGTTGTTCCATATAGATTTCTTCATGCAAGTACCCATGCAAGAAGGAAGATTTAACATCCATCTGATGGACTTCCCATTTGAAAGACGTAGCAAGGGAAAGAACAAGGAAGATAGAGTTCATTTTGGCAACAAGGGAGAAGTTTTCAGTATAGTCAATGCCTTAAACTTGTGAAAAACCCTTAGCAACAAGATGAGCTTTATGTTTATCAACTTTCCCATCTAGTCCATACTTGGTTCTGTAAACTCATTTGCACCTAAAAAGTTTTCGTCCCTTTGGTAAAGGAACAAGATCCCATGTATCATTTTCCAATAATAAACGACATTATTCATGCATAGCTGCGTCCCAAATTGGATGGCCTGAAGCTTCTCCAAAGGTGTCAGGATCATAATTCGCTGAAGCTTGATCCACTAAAAAAGATGCCCTATCAAACTAAGAACGTGTACGTCGTTGATTTGTAGGATCACTAGCAAGAGCGCCTACTGCATCCCAGGTAGCACGAACCCATTTTGGAAGCTGAGGAGATGAAGAAGGATCCTGAGAAGGTTGGGGAGGATTGTCATCCTCTCTTTCATCATCTGAAGAAGAAATATTTTCAAAAGTATAAGAGATAGAGAGAGATGGCACATTCGCCGAACTAGGCTCATAGGCTGATATATTTTCAGCAAACTTTACATCTTTTCTAATGATAACATTTTTTGACTTAAGTGGAATAAGTCTATATCCTTTGACATATTTAGAATATCCAACAAAAATACATTTTTCACTCTTAAGTTCTAAAGCTTTATGTTTCTCATCTGGAATATGGGCCCATGCTTCACTTCCAAAAACACGAAAGTGACTTACATCTAGTTTAATTGAGCTCCATGCTTCTTCTGGAGTGATATTCTTTAAAACCTTAGTAGGAGTGGTGATTTATTATGTAATTTACATAGCTAATTGCTTCTTCCCAAAAATTAAGACTAAGTTCGTTAGATTGAATCATACAATTAGCCATTTCCTTTAAGGTGTGATTCTTCCTTTCAGCTACACCATTTTGTTTGTGGAGTATATGGAATAGTATGTTGCATTTGAATTCCATTCTTAGTGCAAAATTTGATGAATTTGTTGTTAACATATTCTCCGCCATTATCAGATCTTACCTTAAGAATTTTATCTCCAAATTGTCTTTCAACAAATTCCTTAAAGGCCAAAAACATGTTAAATACTTCACTCTTGATTTTTAAGAAGTATACCCAGGTGCATCTCGAGAAATCATCAATGAAAGTTAAGAAATACTTGTAGCTAGAGAATGAAACAACTAGAAGTGGACCACATAAATCACTATGCACAAGCTATAAAGGGGTTCAAGTGTGCCAACAGGCACGTTTTTCAAAACTATCTCGATGATGTTTTCCAAGTTAACATCTGGAAAAAACACCATCTCTGCGGGATACCATTGGAAGACCTGTCACCATATTTCATTTACATAGATTCTGAAGGAAGCGATAGTTTAAGTGACCAAATCACTCATGCCAAAGTTTGATGACTTCATCATTATGAGCAACAAATACCGAGGGAATATTTGGACCCAAATTTGTTAAACTTATACAATATTATAGAATCATCAGCAATGCCAGTAGCTAAAATCTATCTAGGATCTCTTAGGTCCTTAATTACAACATCATGAGGTGAAAATTCAGTGATTTTACCTTCACCTGAATGAGTTATCTAATATACAGATAGAAGGTTGCAAGATAAGGTTGGAACACATAATACATCATTAAATTGAACATTTTCTATATGAATAGTTCCAGTTCCTACAACACTAAGAGATCTATCATCACCAACATATATATTTTTGGTGTTACAATCATTTAAATAAGAAAACATGGCTTTGTTTTTGGCCATGTGATAAGAAGCTCTAGAATCAATGAGCCA
This sequence comes from Pinus taeda, assembly GCA_000404065.3. Lineage (NCBI taxonomy): Eukaryota > Viridiplantae > Streptophyta > Pinopsida > Pinales > Pinaceae > Pinus > Pinus taeda. The sequence continues at coordinate 7,093 of APFE031621144.1, forward strand.
CTCATGAGAATGAGAAGAAGAAGATACATTTAGTGCATAGCCAGACCGAGATGCTTGATAGCCACATGTAGAAAGTCCTATTCTTAAAGATGAAGTTGAAGTTGAAGAGTGCTCCAAATGGATGTTATGCTTCTTCATTGCTGCTTCCAAAGCTTCCATCTTCTTAAAGCATTTGGATTTTAATTGGCCATCTTGATTACAAAAGTGGCAATGTCTATTAGTCTTCTTCCCTTTGTTTTTATTTGCCTTATCATTTTGTCGAAATGATTTTTCATTTTGAGACTGGACTTTCTTAGGACCCTTGTTTAGTTTAGGACCATTCCTTTTAGGATACAACTTCTTAGGATTCTTTGAATTTGGTTGTTTCTGAGCAATTAAGGCTTTCTTAGAAGAGTTTCCAATATTAAGAAGACCAAGATGTAAGAATTTTTCTTGTTCTCTTATTAAAGAATCACAAAAGGAATCAAAGGAAGGGGACTTGTAGACTTGTCCTTGAGAAATGAAGCCCTCTCTTGTAGAATGGAAGGTGGAAACAAACACAGAGTAGGCTGGTCCCAACTTAGTAAGAATGGAATAGATAAGGTTACCATCTTCTTTCTTAACCTTAATACCTTCCAAGAGAAGTCTAAGGGTCTTGAACTTGGATAGAAAATATTCAATGAAATGGAAAAGTATTCGGGTCCAATGTAAGCAACTCATTTTCAAGTTGATGGGCCCTAAGTTCATTTTTAATTCCAAAAGCTTCAGTGATCTGTTTGATTGCTTCATCAGGAGTATCAAGTTCTGCGATATGGAATCTAAGGTTTGGAGAAATAGACATCCCTATTAACCCATGTGCTTGATCTTGCCTATTTTCCCATTTCGCTGCCTTATCTTCATCCCTTGGTTTGGTTTCTTGGCCTGAGGCTATTCGGTAAAGACCTTTACTTCTAAGTAAATCCACAATGTAGGACCACCATTGGAAGTAGTTGGTGATCTCAAGAATAAGTTAGCATGGACTTTCCATTTTTAATAGAAAATGAGGCTGTGTATGCTGAAAATAAATGTTCCAATGGAAAGATCTCGAAAAAATAGGTTGATTAAAAAAAAAGGGTCTGAAAATGGATTTCAGATGAAGAAGTTATGGTTCTTTGAAGAAAAGTTGTTGAAGATGCCGACGAAGTGCGGGAATGTGTGGAAATGAATGATAATGCTCTATAAAAAATTATCCGCCCCTTTTCCAAACTTAATCTAATAAAGTAGCTTTGGACCAAGAAAGACTTGAACTCAAGACCTTTATTCTCATAAAGTAGCTTTGGACCAAGTGAGCTAGATTGAAAGGTTAATAATTTTTGGAAAAGAGGAAGGGGGTTGTTTTTTTAGTCACTGAAGCTTTGGGCTACGTGCTTATTTCAGAAAGCTCCCTTTTTCCCTACAAAACAAAAAACACAAAATTCAACACAGACATACAAAAAAAACAAAGCTTGCAGCTTGAAGTTAGCTTCAACCGAAAACTAAATATTTTCCTCAATGTTTCTGATTTTTCGAGATCACACTTTTTCGAGATCACACTAAGGCACGACGAAAAAGAGCATACGCATGAGAAAAACCCTTCCTTTTTGTTTTTGATTTGCCAAGATCGCACAGGGTCGCGGCGCAAAGAGCGCATGTAGAAGTGAAAGGTATAGATCCAATAATAAAAAAACAAAGAGCTAAATAAACCGAAATAAACAGAGAGAAAATAACTAGAAACTGCAAATAAACATTGTACACCTCCAGATCTTAAAAATGACATAGCTAGGGCTACCAAAAATCTTTTCACGTGAAACGAAAGGGGTTCCTCTACCGACTTCAGATTTGGATCACCAACAGATGTGGCCCTCAAATAGCTTCGATGCCATGTAGGAATTTATAGGGTAAGTTCATGAGACAGAACACCAAAGGACACCGCTCACAAACAGGTCACAGATCAATACACGAGTATTGTTGACGTGGTTAAATCCCTCAAAGAGGGAAACAGTCCACAGCTTGAGCCAACGTGACCACTTCAGGCAATTCATTAATAAAAGAATGAAAATTTACATAAGATTCTCTCAGGAACGGTTACCCTACAAATGACCCTCCATGCTCTTTAAATAGAGATCATGGACCAATCGGGTGTTAAGCCACAGATCAAGTGTCGGTAATACCGAGGAGACAATGAACCATCATATCACTACATATCATGACAGTTGGATTGTAAGTTACAAAATTACATAGTAAAGAAACACACTTTACCTAACTCTACACTAGACCAAGTTATACTTAACTATTTCCTATGCGCCAGAATATCCTAACACCAAAGAAATAAAAAAAATTAGAACACAAAATGCATGGAGTAGTTAACCAACCACTTGATTTGTTGAGCACGCAAAGAACTGAATGGACAATGACCTAGATTCCATAGGGTCACAAACCATCCAAATACTCAAAAATCAAGTAAGGAAATATTAAACCAAAAAAGCACACAGAAGAAGCTAATGAAGCTTTCTAGCTAGGGAGAACAAAGGCAAACATACTAAGAGGCATAAATTATGAGACCAAGAAACACTAGTTATGATTCAGGAGAAATCTTGATCTTCACTTCAACGATCAACGTGATTGTATAACTGAAAACAAGTGCCACAAGGGGGTACTACTTGAATTTTTTAGAGAAATTCACACTAGTCACTGCGACTCTCAGAAAATAAAACACGTTGATCGAGGATTTCAACAAAAAAAATAAAAAATTTCAAATATCAAAACCAAACTTGTCACTCTAAATTTCAGAACCAAAGCAGTAAACCAAGCAAGGCATAGAAAACCAAAGGGAAAGGGTGCTACAACAAAATTTAACACAAACCATGAAATGAAAAACAATTAAAAGAGAGGGATGGATCCCAATAGAGTCACCAATTTGTGGAGTAGGTTAATCTCTTTTCCGGACAGAGGTGATCCCTCTAGCCCTAGAGTGGGTCTAACCGCAAACAGAACAACCTAATGAAAAATTCCTTAAACTAGAATCGAATAAGAGGGCCTACCTCTTAGAATGCTAATCCACTTGATGGTGGTCTCACTCCTTTGCTCCAGCTTATTTTTGTTATTCTCCTTCAAATACCTAAAACAAGTGCAAAAGAGACAACAACAAACGTAATAGCATACAATTGCATTCAATTCACTTAAAAAGTCAAGGAATCTTAAGCCATAAAATGTAATATGACGATCAATGTAGGAAATAAATCATTAGTTGTATTCATATAAATCTCAGAAAGAGATACAACCAAAGCCTTGATATTGCAGGTCTCCTCCAATGTATCCCGGTTCGAACACTACTTCTAGTATCTCATGGTTAGCCTCAACATTGGAAGTTTAAGGTTTCTTCCTTTTAGTTCCAAACCAAACCAAACACACTATTCTCAATTTACACACTTAAACTAGAAGGAAAAAAAAACTATAGATATCTTGCTGGTTATTCAAGCTCCAAAAAGACCAGTTCAACTTGGAAAAGGAGGAGTTTATATAGCTTTGATGGAGGTGAGATGGTTCCTCTTATGATGGGAGAGGGATTATCTCTTTGGTTTTTTCCATCTTTAATGGGGAAAAACGTCCAAAGAGACCTCCTCAGCTCTATCAATCCCAACAAACATCCAACACATCGCCACTAGAAGTTTCTAGACATGAAACTCTGTTTCCTTTTATAAAACTTTCCTGAAGTAGACCGACATGGGTATTGGGCTAGTAGTAGCACTGATCGGCGTGGGTCATAGTGTAAACTTCTGCCATCGGTGTGGGTGAGACACTTAGAAAGAGTGTTGATCTTGAAAACTCTGTTTTAAGAAAGATTTTTTGGAAATGTTCTGAAGGGAGTGGGGACTTATTTCTTCAAACTTCAAGGGATGTAAGAGCATAAGTTTCATGGTGAAAGTATAAGAGAGTAGTCACTACTAGGGTTCTCCAAGATTAGGAATGGCGAGTGACACGAGAGTGAAAAATTACTGTATAACACATACACATTGAATCACATAAAGATAAGTTCAAATTAATACAAGAACAAAGTTTTATTTCACAATTCTTTAGCAATTAACTATTACTTCCTCCCTACTATCGTTTACAGAGGTTAGATATTTATATGAAATCCGTCCTCAAAAATTTGAGACTTCTATGCCTACAGGTATTTTGTTCAATCCTTATTCAAATTTGAAACTAAACATAAAAGCGTAATTTCGTTGATTTTCTATTTGGAAAGAAAATTGAAGAAACGTGATGTACTGAGACTTTTTTTGCTACATGTTTGACTTGTGTCTTTGACTGTGCCATTATGTGATTCCTTGGGTGAATTGGCTAGAGTGAATAGGAGAAGATCCATGAGGGGATCGATCTTCAACTACTCATGTGCTTAGTTACTTCATTAGCGTACTCAAACCCCGCGAACCATGAAGGTAGCTACAGATTTATAAAATAGGTGTAGAATCATGTTAATTCCATAGCTAATGAAATCTTTAACATAACAATAAGGAACATTAGTGAATATGAAAAATAAGGCATGTAAGAGTTTTTAGCTTATCAAAATCTATGATTTACTGCCTTTATTGAGTTGATAATGATGATGAAAAAGAGGAAAATGGAGGAAAAAGGGTGTCAAAACAAAACAGTTATGGAACTCTACAATAATTATGGTCACATTGTGACAAGGATTATGTCTTTCTCCAATTTCACGTTGTAACAACCATTGTCATCCATGGTCAACCATGGTCTAACATCGTATTGTGACAAATATTGTCTCAATATGAAAATCAACCATGGTTAGAATGATCCAATGTGGCATTGTGACAAAGATTATCTCAATATGAAAATAAATCATGGTAAACCATGGTCCAATATCGCATTGTGACAAAGATTATGTGAATATGAAAATCAATCATGGTCAACCATGTTTATTTTTGGGTTTATAATATTTATCTTAGGGTTTATATACCTTGAGTTTATAAGATTAATCCCTTGGTTTTATAATATCAATCCCTTAGGTTTATTAATCTAATGGTTCATATTCCTAGGGTTTATAATATTAGTCCTATGGTTTAATAGAAATATGTTGGGTTTATAATCATGGTCAACCATGGTCGAATGTCACATTGTAACAAAGATTGTCTCAATATAAAAAAAAAATCATGTTCCACCATAGTCAACAATTGTCAACCACGGTTAACTATGGCCAATCATGGTAAAGCATGGTCAATCATCATGGTCACATTGTGACAAAGATTGTCTCTTTCTCCAATGTCACATTGTGACAACCATGGTCATCCATCGTCAACCATGGTCCATTGCCACATTGTGACAAAGGTTCTCTCAATATGAAAATCAACCATGGTCAACCATGGTCCATTGCCACATTGTGACAAAGATTCTACCGTGATGCTAGATTCCGCATTCATTTTTGATAGTGTAGACTCCTCAATGCCCATTCAATGTTTCCATGTGTGTTTTATTTTATGAATATCATATCTTAGAATTACTTGAATAACACCTGCAAGTGTTATGAACTAATCAGATCCAATACATTGTTTCACACATGTGTTTTAATTTATGATTAATTATTTAAATATCTGAAAATTAGTTTGATGCATGAATGTGCATGAATTAAACTTTATTAACATTTGTGGTAAAAAAAGCTCATGGTTTAAAAAATGATTATGGTGATTCTTAAATGCGATGCCTTTTGGTCGAGAAAAATGCGAAAGTTCATCTCAATTTTTTCTTTTTCTCCTTTATATCAACTTATGATATTGATTGTTAACTAATATTATACAATGATTTTGTTTAGAACTACAGATTTTATAATATTAGATAATGATTACAAATTTCATGATATTATATAATGATTTCATTAGACTTACAGATTTTATAATGGAGTATTAGTGTAATTTTTTTGAAAAAAATTCCTCTTTATTTTAGAATTTAATTAGATTTATTAAAAGTACAAGTTTGATATGTAATTTTTTTTTTAAGGTGTTAATCTAAATATGAAATCAAAAAATCAATTGAGATAACACAAACCAAAATTTGAATAGATTTTTTTTTGCCTAATTCAACCCAAAAATATATAAAAATCTCCAAAAAAAATTACAATTAAAATTATTCCTTTCATAATCAATAATATAAATATCTCAATTTTTTTTACATGGGAATCTTTTTGTATTTACCAATAATGTGGTTCATCCATCAACAATGTGGTTCATTGGGTGGCTAGTAGGCCTAGAAGAAAAAAAAATGGAAAAATAAAAAATCTTTGCTCCATGTATAGGTTCTCTCCAACATGTGCAAGCAACAAAAACAAGTTGGTACCAAAAGAAAAAAATTGGTCAAGCCTAGTCAAAAGAAGTCAAATTTGACTTTCTCTGACTTGGCTCAAATGATCCAACAAGGAAACATCCATGTCAATCCATCATCCTCATATATTTCCACCATCCACCCATTATTCTCAAGCTTTTCCCATTAAGTTTGATTGTTGTCCTAAAAAAGTACACGAATGCTTTGTTTTACTACATGAAACAAAAATACATAGAGCGAAAAATTGTTTTTTCCATATGTTGCAAACCATGCATCCTTTGCCATGATATTTCAGGGGGAGATGCATATGGATGATGGTAGCATGCTGAAGTGAGTTCACAAAGTTACAGTGCACATCAACAAGAAGGCAACCCATCAACAAATAATATCAACAAAAAAGAAAAAGGTAGTCAAGAAGATGTACCTCAGTCATGAGCAGTACACCAACATCAACTCAGCAGCAACATGCATGTCTCTACAACAACCATCGGGTAGGTACAGATATGAAATATTATTGATCTCTTCACTTGAGAATATTATAGTTAGAAATTTGTTGTCAATGCATGAGAGACGAGGTTTTATAATCTACGAATGAGTCGGCAATCTCGACCACCTTCAACTAGTTAATTTCAACTCACTCATTCACTTATGCAATGTGGAAAATTCAAATTAGGAAGGGTGATGATTTCGAGGAATGGGGAAAAAAATTAAAAGAAGAAATTTTTGCACAGGCTAAGTCACCACAGGACTCCAAGCCCTTCTTTCACTTTATATTCACTAGCTATGGATCATTCATCCATCCCATTTCATAATTTCAAGAACGAGCCTTACACTTTGTCTCACCTTGAAAATTTCTTGAAAAAACAAAGAGAGGATCCTCTCTGTTCTCACAAACCCACACTACTCTCTTTGATCCCTAGCATCATCCTCCAAGCCCTCTACATCATTTTTCATCACTCGCATATAGTTCTAAGACCGTGAAAGAGGAGGAATGACTGCTACAAGAAGGCGGAATGATGCTACAAGAAGGAAGAAAGGAACAAATTGTGCTAAAACCCAAAATGGTAGTTCATAAGAGAGATATAATCAAAACAAAGAAATCCAAGGCCATTAGTCAATCGTCTAAGCCAAAAAAGAAAAGAAGGCAACAAAAGGAAACAAGACATTCGCCATCAAAATAAAACTCAAACTATTGTGATGAAAAGAGGTTTTCCAATAGGTCTCTAATCTCTTTCTAACTTTTTTCCAAGGCCTAAAATATGTTATACAAATGGGAGAAAGGCATGGGAGTCAAGTTGAGGACCTACCCTAGGCTCAGACTATCATTTATGCTAAAAACATGTTTCTTGTAGTTTTAAGAGGGTTTCTTGTAGGTTTCGTGTAGTTTTGACAGGAATTACTATAGGATGTCCTAGTTCTCATCTAAAGGCATTTTGAAGGTTTGAGAGGTGTCTAAACTGTGAAACAAGGTAGCAGAAAGTTGATAAGGATGTGAAAGACCTTGCCAAACTAAAAAATATTGAAGAACCCAACTTGAATGAGGGGAAGAAGGCAAACTAATGGTCTCACGAAACAATGATTTTTCTATGCACAAATAGATTTTTGGGCTTGTCCTTGCAGAACGTACAACCAATATTCTTAAGAGAAAGGACTGATAAATGCACAAGAGGGAGGCCACTATGGCCATGAATCAGGCACAATGAGGTCACTAAGTTTCTTAGAGGATGAGCAACACTTTCAGGAGGGGGTATGATGGGCCTCTAAATTAGACATAAATTAAGGCTCATGCCTCTAAATTAAACATAAATTAAGGCCCATATAACCATCCTTCAGCACATTAAACTTCTCTTTTTCATTAGATAATATATTTTAAACTTTAATATGTTCATTAGGAAGGTTTATGAATAATTGCATATTTGTGCTTAATATTATTTATTTTTATGGAATGTTATGAGAATATTAGGCAGATTATGGAGATTTGGAGGAGGAGATAATCTAGGAACTTGCTCCCTACGTTAGGAGGATCAATATTAATAATAAATTAGTGAGATATTTAGGAATTATGGCACATATTATGGAGCTCCAACTATTGAGAAAATCTAGGAATGTGTTCCCTCCCATTTAATGCAAATTCGTAGTATTGGGAACAAGATCTACTAATCAAGGGATTTTATTGATAAAATATTCCTCCTTTCATGGGTAATGATTCTTAGTAATTTTTTATAAGCACCAAGTCTAATTTTCCTCTAGGGGTAGATTTTGATTATTTTTCTTGTGGAGGGAACTCATATTTTTGCAGCTCCATTGTCATTTTTTGCAGGGTTATAATTGTATTAATGGAAGTAATAAAGATTGGTGTCATGCTAAGCTTCTAAATATTGCTCTCCTTCATAGGACTCTGAGTATCTTTGGGCTTGACCATCCGAGGAGACTCATAGCCCTTTTGTATCATTTTATTTTCTTCTTTTTACTTGTTATTCACATGCATATCTTATTCTTGTTTTCTATTTGTGCCTTTAGTATTAATGATTTCTTATTATAGGATTTGGTTAAATGGTTGATGTAAGTTATTTTGCAGGATCATGAGCATCATTTCATCCTTGGCAAATATTTGGAATGTCATAGTAAGCATTGAGCTACTTGAATTAGTTTGCTTATTCCCAAATCTGGATTTCTGGAACTCCTTTATGGAAGAGAACAATAAATTTATGTTATTTTTTAGAGTATGTTAACAAGATTCAATCGAGTTTGTTCCACTTGCATTAGATCAAAAATAAATTCTAGTTAATAAAAAAATTATCCAATTTTATTTCCACCTGATTAGGATATGCATTTTATAGATTTACTAGCTCACTAGTTCTTGAATTTCTTGATTTTAGACTAGTAATTTTTTGCTATTTATTTTAGCATGGGTTAATTGTCTTTGAGTTTCTTAGGACAAGTTGCGATTGTAATTTTTTATCTCTTAAGTTCTGTATTGGTTTCAAAGCACTTCCATTCATGAACTTAGCCATTAGATGGCAATATCTCTATTTTCTTCCATTTAATAAATCTTTCGGATGTATAAATGAAATTGTGTATAGATGCAGACAGTAATGTGTGTTATTGTAGGAACTTCTACATTGTAGGGATACTTCATCTCGTTCTCCTCATCCAAACGTCACCCACCCATGTCACCAAAATCCACTACAATCTTAATCCAAATTCTTATTTTATAAGCAAAACTCGTCATTTCCATTAAAAAAATCCAATCATCTTGAAGCCCTTGCTTGAGTTCTAGGTAGTGTCCACCACCTCCATGTCTTATTATCCCATTATCCACTTTTCTCAAGCTTCATTCCATATTCTATACAACTTCCTAAGATTTCAGCCTCTTCTTGTAGTAAAACATGGGATCGTGTAGACATCTTATAGTTTTCTTGTAGGAAATCCTCTAGTAGTATTTTTTGAGACCGAATTGAGAAAAATCATCACTGAAGCTAGGATTGCCCCCCTATTTGACCTCCATGCCATAAAGACCATTTTAACCCTCTTCCTCCATCCCTATCTTTCATGCCAAAGAACAAGTGAAGATTAGCATTTACATTCATCATGTTAGAGTCGGTCTAGTTATCCCTCCGTCAGAGATTAAAGCTCTTTTTGCATTTCATGTTTAGGTGTCCCATCAGTTTCGATCAGTTGCATTTCATTAGGCATGCCATAACTCTGACGAAATGGTTTGTGTCACTCATTCCCCTCGTGCTTGGCACTGCTGGTTCAGGTATATTCATAAAAACAAAGCTTCAAAGGTCATTTACAGTCATGTTTTAAATTTTTAGGTCTTAGGTCTAGGGTTGAGTCAATTTTGTTTTGGAAAGTCTAAGAAGACTAGCAGGCCAGAGGGATGTTTTTGATAGATGGTTACCGCAATAATTTTCATCATTATACATATAAAATTAGGACTTCTCTTCAAAACTCTGTTTTGAAGATAAGTCCTCATCTCATTTTTGTAATAAATTTTCAAAAATTTTAGTTCTTGAATTGTCCAAGAGTAGCCTTGGTCTCCTTTGCCAGATCATATCATAGCCATCCCTGCAAAAAATCAACAAAGAACATTAGTCCAAACCTCAGCAAATTATAAAAAATAAAAAAAAGCAGTGTCTATTTAAAGGCCAAAAGTGAAAAGTGCCAAACCTTACAAAGTGGTTCTTTGAATCAATTTAATTCAAATGAGATATTTTGTTTGCTTATAAATAGGGACAACAACTTCATTTGCACCCAAATTCACAAAGCAACATCGTGCCTAAGCATTTAAAGGCCAAAACCGTGAATTGCATGCTGGTGGACAGTGTTGGAGGGTGCACTACGCATTGAAGCTGTGCGCTACGCACCGGGCAGTGCGCTACGCATTGGGCGAGCGCGGCCTTTGTAAAAATACACAGGCGCTATGCATCAGGTTGTGCGCTACGCACTGGGATAGCGCACTACGCACTCAGTCCAACACACAATTTGTTTATATTTATACACCTAGATCGTGTCTAATCGCCTCCAAAGCTGCAAGTAGGTGTTCTATAACTAATTCAATCAATTTGATATTGTTTATAGTGTGTTTGAAGAGAGGAGGTGATGTGTTGGGTGTAAGAAATTGAATGAAACCCTAGGCCCCTATCAAAATCTTTTTTAAGGGTATTAAAGGACATATGGGTAATTGGTGAAGATTTTTCTGCCTTTCCTTGGTGAAACATAGCTCCATGCCCAT
>APFE031621147.1:3690-32145 GCA_000404065.3 Pinus taeda
TAAAGGAGGTTGCCCCCTCGAAGAGGCTGAATTCTAAGGCGTTGATCTATCTTTTCTTGAGCTGGTTTCATAACACGATAGCTATAACAAGTTTACGTGAAAGGTTTTGTCTAATTTCCGGGGAGGTGAACAAAATGGGCAGGACAACGTTAACAAGTTATACAACACATTTTCATAAATATATGTATTAGAACAGCTGAATGAGTTCAATTGTTTAACACAGGTTAAAGCAACATGTATCAAAAGTGTTCAAGATTAATCTTACAAACAGTTACAACACATGTGTGAAAACATGTTGGCCTATTATCATGTTTCTGAATCAAGTGAAAGTTTATGAACACATCGATACACCATACATCACTAACTCCGTAGGCGAGGCATTGGAGCCACTACTCACTCCTCAAAGAAAACATTACAAACACTTAAGGCTAAGTGGGAGGAGCCAAGGTGAAAATTCACTTGCATGTACAAATGAGGGGGTATTTATAGCCAAGGGTGAAACTGGCCCTTGTGACTATTTGACTTCCCTCATGACTATTTGACTTTCATGACTTTTCAAATTACATGACTCTTTAGATTACAAGTTGGTCTCTTGGAGTTCCATGTTACATTACATTGATTGACAATAGTATGGCCCACAATAGTGATGTGGCCAACATGAATCATGACACGAATTGACATGACAATGCTAGTATGTTCATGCTGCTGTTGGTGTGCATGTCGAGCTGCAGTGTTGCTGAGTAATAGATGTCTTCTTAGTGTATCACAACTTCACCTCCGCATGGCAAGGTGTGAGGGGTCCTCGATGGTCATTGGGTTCACTTGATGTTGCATGTGCGCGTTGCTCCTCATTTGTACTTTAGCATGCTTGGCATGTTCGTCCGTTCGCGAAAATATCTCCTTGCACGTTCGTTCGTCTGCAAAAAGGTCATTGCATGGTTGTCCTTTCATGAACACATCTCTTCACATGCATCAGTTGTTCGTCCGTTCGCGAACACATCTCCTTGCATGCACCATTTGTTCATTCGTTCGTGAACATGTCTTTTTGCATGTACTCTCCTTGTTCATCCCATATATTGTCGTGTCATGTTTATTCATGTACTTGTATCTGTATCCACTCATGATGAGACGACATAAAATCCATAAACCTCTTATTCTACCATGATGCATGGTTGTTTGCTTTCGGATGCAGGTGACCCGGAGAGAGGACAAGGCTGTGAAACTGCGCGAGGCAAGTTTCGAGCTAGGATTCAAGCTCTGGGCACTGCTAGTGAAAATTGCACAGAGGTCACTAGGGGACTGAGATGGACAATCCAGATCAGTAGTGATTGTCCGCAGGATCTGGCTCGGCTGGAGGGTAGATCTACGCAATTTATGGAGGTAGAAGTTCAGTCAGAAGAGGTCCTTGGAAGCAAAAACTATGCAATTCTTGAAGGGAGCTGGCTACGAGCTTCAGGAGGCTTGGTAGCAAAAACTGCACAATTCCTAGAGGGAGATGGGAAAGGGCTTCCGATCACGTAAATTATATTCAAACCGCACTCAGAGGTAGGGGCATTTCCTATTGATATAGAGCTTTGGACTAGAAAGAATAGTATCCTGCAGAGTGGCTTGGAAACAAAAACTGTGCAATTGCTGGGAGGCTGACTTGCTGAACACCTCTACACAGTTTCTGAGCTGAGCGGGATGTTGGAATGTTGAGGGGCTTGCTCATGAAATCTTCACAATTTTCTGGGTAAGCAACAAGCCAGCTAAGTGGGTGTCTAGCTGGGAAAACTGTGCAATTCTTGAGGGGAGACAGGGATAGACACTTCATGTTTGTCCAACTTGTCTATGTAGTTTCCTCAGTCAACAGAGTAGGCAAGGTTTGCAGCTTCTGCGTAATTTTTGAGGGGAGTGAGTCCCAGGGTCACTATCTAGTCAAACTCTTCGGTTGACCAATAGGAGGGTTGGTTGATTAGCTTGCTGGCAGTGAAGATCGAAATGGCTTGTTGGATACTTCTACATTGTTTTGGGTGACAGTCAGCCTTTAGAGGGTGATCTGGTCATCAAAACTTCAGCAAAATGATTAAGTGTGTGAGCGAGTGAATTTGTGCACACACGACCTTGCGAACACATTGTTGTAGTGTTTTCTTCTCAAAGATGTATGAAAAGAACCCACTTAAGATTGTGGATGACAAACAATCTCAACAATATAAATGGCTGCTAAACATTATATATCTGCAACAACTGATAGAAACAAAACCCGTCAAAATCCTAATCTATGCCACAATCATAGTTAAACAACAAAAAGAAGGAGTAATAACTCCAATCATCTAATGGAAACCAGATATAACAAGAATAGTTTTTATTATAACACCTGTGAAGGGAACAAATAAATGTTACCAGTCCCCCTCTATGGGATGGGTTCTTGGCTATCTTCAAACGTCTTCATCTTATGTAGAGTCTGTCTCCTCTATAATGTGTAAACTCAACAAAAATATGATGTGCGATAATGAAAATAATCAAAGTTACAACAGTGAGTGCAGCAATGAAAATAATAAAAAGTAAATAATGAATGGAAAACTCTTCTATTTATAACAAAATATTGAGTTATCCTTGAATAATGAGCGATAATAAAATATTGTTAACCCCATTCTTGGAATAACTGCTTGGAATATTTGAAAACAAATGTTTTTTCGAATGAGAAATAGAAGAGATTTGATTTGAGAATGAGACATAATTTTATAATTCATCAAAGAGAATGCAAAGAAATAGAAAAGAGACCCTAATTTGGCAATTTGGATTGACTTACAATTTAGATTGGAAAGTTAGAGTAATAAAGGAAAGAAAAGAGGATTAAAAGCATTTGAAAAAAAAAAAAACGTTCATTTAAAGCAAGTTGAAGTAAAGACTAGAGGCAAAGATAAGATTGGAAAGTCAGAGTAATAAAGGAAAGAAAAAGGGATTAAAAACATTTCCTTCATTTAATGCAAGTTGAAGTAAAGACTTGAGGCAAAGATAAGGAAAATAAACCAATTTGAGAAATTGGAAATAAATTTGAAAAATAAACCATTCCATAAGAAATCGAAAGAAATCAAGTTACAAGAAAATGAGTAAAAAAATTAATATAAATTCCTAAAAAAGAAAATGAAAATAAAAAATTGATTTTTACTTAAAATTTAAAATTTTTTGTTAAGGGCACAATACTACCATAATTATAATTAGTATAGTGTGTTTTTCATTATTGAAACATTATTAAAATTTGAATTTCATAATACTTTTAATTTTTTTTATCATTATGATATTTTATTTCATTTTAATATAATTCAAAATTCCCTTCCATTCAATTTAGACCAACATTTGAGATGTAAATTACCACTCATAAATATTATGTCAAGTTCCTTGTATTTATGAATATCATTGTACATGTACTTTAGGTTTACTTTTACGTACTTTGAAAAAATAAATATTTTTTATACCTAAATAGTTGATTAGGTGACAAGCGAGGTGGACTTTACCTAAAGAAAACTCTCAATGTATATGTAGGCAAGTGGTAAGCTTATGAAGACCCTAGTGGGAGAGCCTAACATCAATGCTTTCCAACCGACAATTCACTACACACAACATTTTGCTTATCCTTAGTTTAGCATATAAAGCTATGGTGTTAATATAAATTACACATGAAAGGCTATGATATGATGACCCTTAGATGGGGTAAGTGATTATACCACATGTTAGTTTTCTAATTCAAATGTAGTTAAAGTTTCCAAAAGTTATAATCAACAATAAATTGAATTAATAAAAAAAAATATGCTGCAACAAACAATGTAACAAAAGTCAACTCCAAACCAAAAAAAATGAATTCCTATTCCATGGACTAATAATTAGACAAGGACTATGAAATAAGGTTACAAGCCTCCACAGCCCCTAGGCGGGACACTGAACAAACTAAGATAAATTTAGAGTTAGATATATATGATAGTAAAAGAGATAAAGTTAGAATAAAATTATTGAAATTCAACGTGAGTATATATAAAAAATGGAAAAATCAAAAAATATTATTTGATATAAAAATTATAAACAAAAAGAAAAATTAAATGTGTTTTAAAATCACCACCATAATTTTTTAAATTAAAATGTTAAAAATAATTTAAATCTAATTTAATTTTAAATAAGAAATAATTTGATACGTGTGTTAATTTTATTTGTTTTGTAATTTATAAATGTGTGTAGAAGAGAGATTATTGTTTTTAGAGGCATTCTCAAGTCTAGTATGGAAGAAATGGTGTAATGCCCCGTCATGTCATGTTATGTCATGTCCTTGTAGAAAATACGATGTAGATTTGCAACTACTCATGAAGTTTTAGTCTAAATCACAAGACACAACCTTGCTCTATTGTTCTCCAGACATTAATTCACAATTTAGAACAAAAATTTTAGACATGCAATAAGAAATAACACACATGCGACAAGTATTTTTCCTGAGGAAAGCAAACTGCTAAAAACCCCAATGTCTGCTTGCATTAAATCAAAAGAAAAGATATGTATTACAATTGCTTTGCTCAACTGAACACACCTTGCAAGTGCATAACTTATCTCTCTGCTTATTGAAAGGCTTTGACCCAGAGTTAGTCAAATTTTACCTCTGCTTGAGCTCCTATTTCCTTGCACAATTCCTTGAGAAATTAGGCCCCTATTATTTAGGAAATTCCTCAAATTGATTGCACAATTCCTTTAGGTTGATCCTTTGACTGCATGCAACACTTGTACACTGAAGACTAGTCTATAATGGATGTTACGCTACCTTGGAATCTCCACCTCAACTGGGTAACTTGAATTCTCTTCATGCACTAGCTATTTTGGGTTGATTTATTAGTTAACTAGATGATCATTGAGTTTGACTGAAATCCCATTGCTTAACTGACCTTCCACTAGTTCTTCCAAAAGTTGGAACTAGTTTAGCTGAAAACAACCTGAGATAATTGACCTTGATTGCTACAAATTAATAATCACACATGTTGAAATGAACTCTAACTCCTCTGAATCGAATTTTCTAAGTAAACTGGGTGACACAAGCCATGTCACACAAGTTGACATCATCCCAGTTGTCTGCTGATGTGGAAATTAGAATTTTCTTAATTTAATCAAGGAAAAATCAAATTGAGAATTTCTTGCTGCATTTTTCAACACTCCTTCCCAGCAAGAAAGGGATTATCAACCACCCTTATCCTACACCTATGGAACTCAAACTTCCCTCTTGACAAGGCCTTTGTCAAAATTTCAACATCTATTCCTCTGTCAAAATGTAATACAACAACATTATCTGCCTCTACACACATTCCTGTAAAATGGTGATAGTAGATATCTATATCCTTGGATTGATCATGAAAAACAAGATTCTCAGAGAGCTTAATGCAACTTTGATTACCACAATAGATCACAGTTGGATCCATCATCTGAACAAATAATCCAACAAGTATCTTTCTCATTCAGATCACCTCACATGTTTCTTGACTTGCAACCATGTATTCTGCTTCTATCGAGTTGAGTGCCACATATATTTACTTCATGTTGTACCAAGAAACCACTACAGACCCAACACTAAAAATTCCACCTGATGTACTCTTTCGGTCTGATGGAATCCCACCCAATTTGCATATGTGAAGCCACATAGCTTCACTCCCTCTGTTCGTTTCTACCATTGTCCAAACTGGGTTTTGCCTCTAAGGTCCCATAGAAAATGCTTAGTTTCCCTCCAAAATAATTTGGTTGGCCTAACCATAGCTTGGCTCAGTTGTTTTATTGCATAGCACATATTTGGTCGTGTGTTCACAAGATACATTAGTGAACCCACTAGCTGCTGATAAATAGTAGCATCCACTTATTCACCTAAAGTGACAGCCTCCTTCTTCTAGTTGGTCGCTAAAGGTGTCTCCATGGGTTTGCCACTATCCATGTAGAACCTCTATTGTATCTCATTTGCATACTTTCCTTGAGAGACAAACAGTTTCCCATCACCTTTCCATACTTCCAACCCAAGGAAGTAGTGCATGAGACCCATGTCCTCAATTTCAAACTCCCTTTGAAGGTCCTCCTTGCAAGATCTGAGTAGTTTCTCATCACCAGTTAAAATCAAATCATCAACATATAAGACAATAATGAGAAATTTACCTTCTACCAAGATATGCTAGAGGTTTGCATATGCCTCACTTTTTTTGAAGCCCAAACCAGGGAGATAGCTAGTGATCTTGGTGTACCAAACACGGGGTCCTTGCTTGAGACCATACAATGCTCACTTGAGTCTGCACACATGAAAATCTTGATCAAAAGTCTCAAAACCTTATGGTTTCTCGATGTACACCTCCTCCTCAATAACTCCATTAAGGAATGTTGTTTTTACATCGATTTGGTGGATCTTCCACCCCATTTGCACAACCATATAGCAAGAATTGATCTAACGGACGCTTACCTTTCTATAGGAGCAAAGGTATCCTCATAGTCAATCCCTTCAACTTGAGAGTACCCCTTGGCCACAAATATGGCCTTGTACTTCTCTATGCTTCCATGTACTTCCTGCTTTACCTTGAAGATCCATCTTGAACACACAACTGATATATATGTTGGCCTTGGGACCACTTCCAAAACATTGTTCTTTACAATGCATTCATATTCCTCCACCATTACATCAACCCATATAGGTTTCTCTATTGCTTCCTTAAAATAGGATGGCTCAGTCTCTACCAGATCACTCATTAGATCCATGTAGCCAGTGTACCAATCTAGTGACGTTCTTTTCCTGCGCTGATTTGAAGGAGCACCCATATTCTCCCTCACATCCTACACAAGTCTCTCAACTTCCCTGGTCCTTTTTTTTCCTTCTTTGGATGGTTCTACTTAGGTGATTGTCTCCACTCTCTGCTCCTTAATTTGTGGTTGTTCCAAAAATTCTTGAGGTTCCTCCTTTGGAGCTAAAAGCTCCTCTTCTGGTGGGATATGAAGCTCCCTCTCAAAAGAGCACGGCATGGCTTTCTCCTCATCAAATTTTACATCCCTTTACACAATTGTCATTCTAAGGGATGGAAAATACACACGATATTTGTGGGGAGTTTCTGTGTAACCCACAAATACCCCAAATTTTGTTGTTGGCTCTAGCTTTTTCCTTGATTCTTTGGAGACATGGCACTAAACAAAGGCTCCAGAAATACTGAATTGTGATACATATGAATTTATCCCTGAGAAATCATCCTCTGGTGTAATCATGCGCAAAATCTGATGAGGACTCTGGTTTTGCAAATACATTGTTGTGTTGCATGCCTCAATCCACAAATGCAAAGGTATTCCTTGGTCATGCAACATCACCCTTGCTTCTCCTACAATGCTAGGGTTCTTTCTTTCGACCACCCCATTCTACTGTTGGTTATGGGCTATTGTCAATTCTCATCAAATTCCTTCTTTTGCACATGAATTTTTGAATTCATTCGACATGTACTCACCTTCATTATTTCTCATAAGAGGCTTCACCTTCTTGCCATTTTCTTTGTCAACCACTTCCTTGAATTCTACGAACTTGGAGAATGTCTCATTTTTCTTATGCATGAAGAATATCTAGCACTTTCGTGAGAATTCATTAGTAAAAATGACAAAATATTTGTTTATGGTAGTGGAGGCTGTCGAGAAATTTCCACAGACATAAGATTGGATCCTTTCAAGGACTACATGTGCTTTGTTGTTCCAATCATGGAATGTGGAATTTTTGTACTTCGCTAAGGTACATCCTTTGCATACATCCTGCTGCTTAAGTGCCCCTTTAGGGAGGCTTGTGGTTACCTGTTGCATGATCTTTAGGGCACCATGATGTAAATGGTCAAGTATTCTACGATAAAATTAACCGAAATCATAGATCTGCACCTTCTCTTCCTTTGTGCTTAATGCATCACAGTCTTGCACACATAGCTTATACATGTTCTTCAGATGAAGCCTAATCTGATTCACTTGTCCCATGGCTATGTGTCTCAGGAATGCCTTTCCTTTGCTCAAGATCACATCATAAACACCGTCTTCCAATACTGCAACAAAGATGAGATTTTTCATTATGCCTGGAATGAACATGACATCCTTGAGCTTGAGGGGGGAGCTTGGCTCCCCCTAAAAGGTGATTGTACCAATCCTAGTCACATTATACCTTTCATCACCCCCAACCTCGATGTGAATATGCAAATCCTTTTCTTCTAGGTCACCAAAAAAATATCTACACCCTGTCATGTGGAACGATGCACCTGAGTCCAAGTACCACATGCTCCCCATCATTGTGCTTGCCACACATGCAATAAGCGAGAAGTCAAGCTCGAACTGTGAAACCAAGGCTTCATCTGATCCTCCTCTTGAGGTCTTCTTGCGTTCCTTTTTGTGTGGACACTTCGTGGCATAGTGTCCAAATTCATGACAATGGAAGCATTTAATTTTGAATAAATATTTCTTCTTTCCCCCTCGACTGTATTTTGGTTTGGATTGAGATTTCTTCCCTTTTCCCTTCTTTTCCTTTCCAGCCAATGCAAATTTTTATTCATCCTCACCCTTGGATGAAGTCCCATCTATGGTATTTCACCTTATTTCCTCCTGTACCAAATCAGACCATAAGTGTTCCCAATTTGGAAGTTTCTCCCTCCCATTCATTGAATCTTGATAGCTATGCCAGCTCTTGGGAAGGCCCAGAAGGGCTAGGCTTACTGAGTATTCTTCAGGGATAGTAACACCGACCCTGCTAAGTTCATCATGACACTATGTAAACTTGCTCAGATATTGCGGAATTGTGTCATTCTTCTACATCTTGATACTTAAAAGTTTATCCTTGAGTGCTAGCTTCCTATGGTCACTATTGTTCTCGAAAACTTATATCAGCACTTTCCACATTACGAATAGAGTTTCCTTTTCATGCAGATTCGAGACAATGTGATCCCATACTCCCTCCAAGATTATTCTCCTCACCTTGGCTACATCTTTCTTCCATTGAGCAAGGTTCTGGGGATCAAATGCTTATGGTTTTGCAACATATGACTTGACGTATTCTAGCAATCCATTATCATCCAATATTGCCTCCATGAGATCCTTCCATGCAACAAAATTAGAGGTGCCTTCTAAGGCATACTCTAGCCTTAGTCCATTTAAGGCCATCTTCTCAGCTTTGAATAAATCATGTTGCATTGAGCTCCAAAATCAAACCTCCTGAGAAACAACTTCCATTTCCTGCTCTAATGTGAATCCTACTTTGATACCATATAGAAATTACGATGTCGATTTGAAACTTCTCATGAAGTTTTAATCAAAATCACAAGACACAAACCTTCTCTACTACTTTGTGGACATTAATTCACAATCCAAAATAAAAAATTTAGACATGTAATAAGAAATAACACACATGCAACAAATATTTTTTCTGGGGAAAACAAACTGCTAAAAACCCCAATGCTTGATTGCATTAAATCAGAATAAAAGAGATGTATTACAATTTCTTTGCTCAACTAAGCACACCCTATATGTGCATAACCTATCTCTCTGCTCACGGAAAGGATCTGACCCAAAATTAGTCAAAATTTTCCTCTGCTTCAACTTCTATTTTCTTGCGCAGTTCCTTGACAATTTATGCCCCTATTATTTAATAAATTCCTCAAATTGATTACGCAATTCCTTTAGGTTGGTCCTCTTACTGCATGTAACACATGTACACTCAAGACTAGTCCACAATTGATGTTACACTACCTTGGAATCTCCACCTCAATTGGGTAACTCGAATTCTCTGCACACACTAGATATTTTGGGTTGATTAATCAGTTAACTAGATGATCATTGAGTTTGACTAAAGTCCCATTGCTTAACTGACCTTCAACTAGTTCCTCCAAAATTTGGAAGTAATTTAATTGAAAACAACCTGAGATAATTGACCTTGATTGCTACTAATTAACAATCACACATGCTGAACAGAACTCTATCTCCTCCAACTTGAATTTACTGAGTAAACTGGGTGACACAAGCCATGTCGCACAAGTTAACATCATCCAAGTTGTCTGATATGTGGAAATTCAATTTTTCTTAATTTAATCAAGGAATAATTTCTTGCTGCATTTTTCAACAATCCTTAGTCAAATTACACAAAAATTAAAATTAATAATTAAATCAGTCTACATTCATCTTAACTTTGAATCTACCAAACACCGAGAGGGATCAAATCTCATAAGGTTGATACCTTGTTTAGAGTAAAAGAGATTTGATCCCTCTCAAAGCTTGGTAGGTACAGAGTTAGGATGAATCTAGACTAATTTTTTAAATACAATGGAATTTATTTTCCTTAAATAAAATAAGAGTTTTGTAAAAAAAGATAAGGAATTTGTACATCATCTAGTTACATGTCTAGAACTTAAACTTTTGTTTGCCTACTCTTTTAATGTAAAATTATATAGTTCTTCAAAAGAATAAAATCTTAAATATGTTTAGAGAGATGATATCCATATCAACCTTATCTAATATAAAAAGCTAATATGTGTGTGTGTGTGTGTGTGTGTGTGAATGAAGCCTCAGAAAGTCTAACCTAAAAAATAATGAGATTACATCGTAACCCTACATTTGAGAGAATAAACATGGAAAAAAGGCATTTGAATGCCAGTTTTCCTGTTCATTTTTAAGGTAAACATATTTGCATTTGATTTCTCTATGATTATTAAATGTTGTGTTATTTTATTCTTTACATTATAACATAATAATGGCTAAATTCCATTAAACAACAGTGTCACATGCTAGTTGGAAATGGTCATTTTAAAGCCTAAAATAAATTGATGGAGGAGGTAATTGAGTTGTCACCTAATGTTTCTAGTCTTATATCAAGTTTCTAAAACAATTCACTATTCTTTAGTCTTATCCCCTTCTCAAATTGTTGAGCATTTGAGGGAATTTGTGGGAATTCTCTAGAACTTGCACATTGTTTCATTGAAAATTAAACTTGGTTCCATGCACTTATTCATCTTATTTCATTCTCTGATACATTCTGTTTCATCCCCTGGTACATTATTTATTGACTTTTCATAGTGAATTAGGGAATAGAATGTTCTCACCTTATGCATCTTGTTACCTTCCTCAATTACTTTGTGTAGTGACTTGAACTTATAGTTAATACTAAATCCTTTTAGCACACACATTTGATCAAATATGTAGATTGATATTGTAGTGGTCCTTAATTAGGTTATGACGTCATGAAGGAAACCATGTGATTACTCAAACACACATGTTATCATTAATTTACTATTTGCATAGAGTGCCAGGATGACAATGGGTTGAAGTGAAGCATTCTTCTCTTTGCTGACATTGAATTTAATAAATAATTGAGTGGATCATTGGATTGCAAGTTCAGTATACCCTCAATAGTTATTTCCTTTATTTTGATCATAATGTTCATATACTCTCAATAGTTATTTCCTAGTCGTTTTTTCATTGACCTGCTAAATGCTAGAGACCTAATCGATTACTCCTATGCTAACCACTAGAGCAATGTTCATGGTGTAGATGATTCTACAAAAATATAATTTAATTCCTCACACTCTTGACTCAAAACTTTTTCAAGGGCTTCCTAAAACAACTAATAAATGTTTTTATGAATGACATATACAAGTGCAATATGATTGTTAAAGGAGTATAACAACTTCAGAATCACAACCACAAAGTACATCTAAGTATGTTTATGTTGATAGTAATTTCTATTTTGGAATAAGGCTTCCATAATTTTAATTCAATTATCAATAAGTATTAGTTGGATGGTAGGGATTTAACCTCCATATAATATCCTAGAATATTCTTAGTAGTATACACAAGTCAAAAGATTATATTTTTTCCAAAGTAGTTATGCCATTTTTTCCCTTTTAATTAATATGATATGAATAAGTGACATATGAAATGAGTTATGGTTTTTGGAATATGTGGTGTTGATAAGCCATGGTAGAGGCCCATGATATTGTAACAAAACCCTATTTATAGATTAAGAATATCCATGATAAAGTGAGGTTGAATCTCCAAGGTTAAGAATTTTGTTACATGTTTTTTTATAAATGTATATTTGTTTGACTTACATATTAATTATTTTTATCGTTAATAATAATAATTGTAATTATTATTTTTGTTATATTGCCCACAAGGGAATTTGAATCTTGAATCTCATGGTTTTATAGAATAATTCAATAACATGGTGATTAGGCAATAATATTTTATTATTATTTTAAGTAAAGTTATAATTTAATTATTTCTTATGATTTTTTTAATTGTAGCAACTTGAGATGTATGATGAAGTGTTTTGATGCTTATTATGGATTTATGTCTAGCAACATTTACCACACACACACACACACACACACACACATATATATCACAAAACAAATGTCGTTGTTAGAGTGTCTGAGTAGATATAGATAAATATCAATTGAAAAATGAGGTGGAATAGTTACATACATGTTGTTTGTATTACCTTCAATAGGTATTTTAAAACATCATATTTATAGTTTTTTATTTGTGGTTGCATGTTCCAATATATGACTATATTGTTTATTTTAGCTAGTGATGGAATTTTTGTGCAAGTTTGTACATTAAGTGTAACTAATTATTTGGTTGGGAATCCATCCTAATACTGCAGTAGATAAGACAAGCTTTCAAATTTATTTATGAGAGAGAGAGAGAGAGAGAGAGAGAGACCTAAGAGCCATTAATGTGTAGATCTAAGAGGAGAATTGGAGAAGGACCTTGAGACATATGCAAAATTATTTCCTTTATTAAAGGATTACTTTGTGGAATGCCAAGAGTCCCATTGTTATGATAGATTGGGAAAAGAGAAAATTTTAGCTCATGCAATTGAGAGTGAAGGAAATTTATTTAAATAATTGGAAAGAGGAGAAGTTCATTTAGGCGATTCCTTTGTTTTTCCAAGAATTGGTTGTGAAGGAGGCATTGAAATAAGCATAATCTATTTATATTCAAGAATCCAACACTGTGAATTAGACCAACATTGTAAGTTCGCCCTCCATAGGGTTTCTAAAGAGCACTCTAGTGATTTTGAAAAAGATACCAAAGGCATGGGATCCAAGCTATAAATTTAATTGGATATAGCTTGGGTGGTTAGAAAGAATGATTTTTATCCTCCATATCCAAGTTCTATTCTCACTATTAACATTTTGATATGTTTCTGAGCCATGTATAATTTAGTTTACCCTATGTACCATCCTAAGAATGAGGGGAAGTGCTTGGGGGTTTCTTGAGATATATATTATAGAAAAAAATAATGTGGTTGGTAATCTTGAGCTTATGAGTGTTATGATAAGGTCATGGGGTAAATTTATTAGGTTATCCACCCCTATGGTATTTTTGGACCTCACTTAATGTCCTCATTGGGTTAGTTTACAAAACTGCAACTAGCAAATTCACCTTGGGTACCATTCTCAAAATGAGGAGAAGTGTTTGGGTGGATTTCCTAGTAATTATATTTCGTGGGTTGGGGGGGCGGTGGGGAGTTCCAATGCATTGAGACATATAGGATATGATAACCAGGGGAAAAGCAAGAGAATTCAAGGAATTTTAAGCCCCACTGTCATTGAATTGAGAGCGAAGTATGAAGTCCTAGGTTTTGGTGGCATAGAGAAAAGGTTTTCCACAAAGGTAATTTTTGTGAAGGAAAATATGTGGTAGATTTGTCCTTATCATTAGAAGAAAGGGAAACAACTAAGGTATATGGAAACATAGCACTACTCCATCCTTCTTATGTTGGATTGTATAAGGAAAGTTATGAGGAAAGTTTAGAGAGTCGATTTGCACTATCACTTAGATGAAGAAACAAACCAATCATCCAAAACAAGAAGAAAAATAACAAGATGTATGCATGAAATAAGACAATCCTTTTCTATTATTGTTGCAAGAATATTCATAGAGTTTCTAGCTATTTCTATTATAAATTATGTTCCTTCCATGGAAATAAAGGTCATATTGAAGCTTCTTGTTGGGATAAATAAGTCACATGCCATAAGGCCAATTGTTTTTAGAGGAAGTAAGGCAAGAAGGCTTCCCAAATCCAACAACAAATTCAAACGCAGATAAAGAAAATCTTAATGTCAAGAAATATATGTAGTAATGGGAGATTTTGATAGCATTGTAAGATGAACATACTTTGGGAAGATAATTTTTGGAAGTTTCATTAGCTTCTTTTGGGGAACCACACGACCTAGAGAAGAATGTGAAGAGAAAAGAGTGAAGGGAATGAATATTTCCTTGCATTTCTAGCCCAAGGAGTAGAACTTGTTTGGGATTTTTTTTGTAACACATGGGGTCATCTTTTCCATTTCATCATGGAAAACCCTAATTCAATTTTTCCTTCAACATTACACCATACGTTTCTCTTCTTGGAGATGTGTCAAAGATCATTTTATGGAGGTAATTGATGTTGGAGGTTTCTTTGAAAATTAATAATAGTGTATGAAGAAAAAAATGTTCTATACATACAATTCCTTTACTATATTCTTGAATGTATTCATGTGAGTTATGTGGAACAATAGTTACAGCCTAGATTAACATCATAACTTATTTTCTCTACTTGTTAGATAATTCATGGTATATGTAATTACTAAATTGATGGCTTAAGTTGTTGATTGATGTAACAACATTAGCTTCATCCTAGGAATTGTATATATAAGAGAAAAATGTGGAGAGAAAAGAGTAAAGCGAATGAAGAGCTTCTTGCATTTCTATTCCAAGGAGCATAAATTATTTGGGAATTTATAGTGGTGCGAGAGGTCATCTAGGTTTTTGTTTGTTATTGCACAAATAATCTCCAAGTATAAGAATAAATATACTTCCATCCTAAAGATGAAAATGGATTCTAATTAATGAAAGCAAAATATTGTTAAAATTATAAAGTATGGTGTTCACAATAGAGGATCAATGAGTAGGATTCAATGTTTTAGAACAATTGAAACTAGAAACTAGAGCCATAACCTTATGTGAAACCAATTTTGGAAGCGAA
The DNA here is from genome assembly GCA_000404065.3 of Pinus taeda. Taxonomy (NCBI): domain Eukaryota; kingdom Viridiplantae; phylum Streptophyta; class Pinopsida; order Pinales; family Pinaceae; genus Pinus; species Pinus taeda. The sequence goes on from APFE031621147.1 coordinate 18,710, forward strand.
AATTGAGATCCAAACCAAAGATCTAAATCTGTATCTATAGATAACATCTAGAGTTTATAGCCATGTTCCAAAGAAGAAAATAAAATACATATTGATAAAGGAGTTGGATCTCCTTCTAATTTTTAAAGACCTAAAAGCCTCTAAATGGATAGGTGTGATCTAAAATGGATCTTAATTTGGTTTCCTTAGAAGATTTTGAAGACAAAAAATCCTCTCAATGAAGAGGTGCAATCTAAAATGGACACAAGGGCTTCACTTTGGGAGAAATGACATACCATGTGCTTTCATATTGGGGGATATATATTGAGGAAAAAATGACATGATACATTGTGTATGCAATAGGGGGTAAATGGTTTTCATATGTTGTGTATAAAAATGGAGGTCAAACTTATTGAAAAAATATAAAGGGGTATAAAAAACGTTAATGAAAGAATGGATACCTACAATATCTAGTGAAAGTAGGGGTTTTTTAAATTGGGAAGGTGTACTGGGTTCATATTAGTATGGGTTTCAATAAAGTGATTTTTGGAGGTATTTTCCAATATATAGCAAATTAAGGGTATTGTTTAATATTACATGAATGCACACACTATGTCAAAGGTTCATTGAGTGAAGCCCTTGTGAAAATGGATCATAAAAAGAAATGAGTGGTTAATGAGACTCAATTTATACAAGAAATTGAAAAACTTGAGGGTTGAATAAAGACAATCCAAGAGAAAAATACAAGAAGACAAGAGTGAGAGGAACTTTCATGTGGAATGCTTTTAGTAAAATATGAAGTGGGACATAAGAACATTGGTAAATGGGAAATGAAAGGACAAGGGTGATTGGCCTTCAAGAAACCCATCTAATCCCATTCTTGAATACATCATTTAATAGATCAATGCAAAAGGGTTTTTTTAGCAAAGTGGAAGAGGATGTAGAAGAAAATGTTGGCTAGGTAAATTTCTAAATGGTCCAAATATCCATGAGAATATGTTGTAATCTTGCATTTTTTAAGAATAAACACTAATCAAGGCCATTTAAATGTCTATTTTTTGTTAAGGTTTCCAAGATAAACATCTCCATTTATATGATGCATTTATTTCCTATATAGATTGTTGAATGTCATGTACTTGGATAGTTATCACTAATTGATGCATTCTAATATATTAATGAGTTAATTATACTAAATAAAAGTTTCACATGCTATCTAGAATTACTCTCTTATGCTTGTCCCCATTTTCCACAATAGTTGAGAACTCCAGAGCATTCATTTAGAGCCTAAAAGAAATTGATGGAAAAGGTAACTGATTTTTTATTACCAAACATTTCTAGTCTTAGAACTAGTTTCTAAATCAAATTACTACTTTTTAGTGTCTTGTCCCCTTCTCAAATAGTTGGGCTTTTGAGGGAATTCATGGGAATTCTACAACATTTGCAGATAATCCATTTGACAATTATACTTGGTTACCATGGACTTTTTCATCTTGTTTTATTTCCGAGAATGTTATTTTTTAAGGGTTTTTTTTTTTTAATGGTGAAACATTTTGGAAAGAGAATTCTTACCTTGTGCATCTCATTAACTTCCACAAGTAATTATGTTTGTAATGAATTGAACTTATAGCCCATGCTAAATTCTATTTAGAGACTCACATGTGATTAAATATGTATATTTATATTGTATTGGTTTTCAGTTGGGTTATGATGTGATGGAGAAAATCATTAGTAAATATGTGATTTTTTAAAGAAATATGGTATCATCCTTGTACTATCCACATAAGAGGGTTGGGGTGACAATGAGTTGAAGTGAAGAGACCTTATTTGTATTAATGGTGAAGAAATAAATGTTTTGGTGGATTGCTAGATTGTAAATAAAGTGTAGTGTTTATCCACTCAAAGTATCAAACTATCCAGACCATTAGTAGTAATTTCCCAGTGGTTGTTTCATTGGCGTACAAAGTGTCAAAGACCCAATCAATCATTCCTCTACCAATTCACTAAAGGAATTAGTTTATGATATATATTATGCCATAACAATATAATTGAATTCCACACACACTTGACTCATACTTTTAAGTGAATTTTTGCAATCAAACTAATAAATTTATTTGTAAGTGCATTTATATGGGATATGATTATTTAATGAGTGTGTTATTTGATAATTACAATCACAAAGTTTACTCAAATATGTTTCTTTATATAAATTAACACTTGAAAGTATAGTGCTTAAAATAGTTGTTACTGTTTAGAGTGCTTGAACTATTATAGATAGATACAAATTGAATGTTAGGTTGGAATACTCTCATATATGTGGTGTGCTTTATCTTTAGTAGAAACATTTAAGTAACAAATTTATAATTTCTTGAATTGTTTTTGCATATTCTAGTTGATCTGGATCTTGGGGGAGGCCCCCAAGATCTAAAAGATTGAAATGGGTCTTGGGGGAGGCCCCCAAGATCTAAAAAATTGAAATGGCAAAAGAAAAAGAGGAGAACACCCAATACAAAAAACCACAAAGTTTTTTATTTTAATTTTATTAAAACAGATAATAACTATAAAGGCTAAATTGTGGTAGACAATCTGTCATTTTAAGAAATCCGACTTGTTACTTATAGCCTTTTTTTGTTACAATACCACAGGTAAATTCCATGGGTGGGTAAATACCATGTGTGAATGAATACCATGGGTGGATGCCACTTACAATACCATGGGTGAATTCCATGGGTCAATGAATAGCACGGGTGGATGAATACCATAGGTGGATGCCATTTTCCATTCGGATCATTCCTGCCTCCTTAAGAAGCAATGGTCCCCATTACGTGAAGTTCCTTCCTGTGAAGCCTTTGTTGAATATGAAGAGCCACTGGAGAGAAGGGTTTTGTGTGATTAACACATAACCATGATGAATGAAGACCCGAGGATAGAGATTCCCTGTAATTCTTCTGACCAGCTATGATACTAACAATGTGCGACCTAGAAAATGGACTTCGATGAAGTGTGGGTTTGTGGATGACCCATAACCATGAAAAACAAAGATCCGAGGATAGAGATACCCTTTAATGCTTGTGACCAACTATGATGCTAACAGTGTGCAGCGTAACAAATGGACTTCGATGACAATGATTTTTTGCAGTTGAACCATAACCGTGAGGCTGACTGTTGATAAAGTAGTAGGCACCTACTTAGCCTGGGGTGGGAGGGAATGTATCTAAATAACCCAAGCCAGATACTGCTATGCTGAAACTGATGAATGTGAGGCAGGTGCCTACTAAAGTGGGGTGAGAGGGCACGTCTCCAAAGGGAACCTGCTCAAAATGCTGCTCTAGATTTAAAATGGACATAAATTGGTCAATATAACTTAGAATCTTTATTATCGCTTGTTTTTGGAAACAGAATGACCATTCTTCATCTTACCATGTGTTTGAAATCCCTATCTAGACACTTTGGAAACTCAGATTCGCACTACAACTATTCTGTCATCTCAAAAATTCTGAAAAAAATAGTTAATTTTAAATCAACGATATCTCCCTCATTCGAATTCCCATATGACCGATTTTTTTTCGAAATTGAATGATATTTTTTATAGGAGCTCAGATATATAAACATTTTTATGAAATTCTACAAAAAAACTGCGAAAAATGATAGGAGAGTTGTCATCCATGAATTGCCGTCTGAAAAAATTCTGCAATATTGTTGATTTTAAATCAACAATATCTCCCTCATCCATACTCTGATTTGGTCGATTTTTTTTTGAATTTGGGTATGTTTTCGCAAGGAATCCATATATGTTATTTGTTTTGGTAAAATTTTCACCAAAATTTTCAAATATGATCTACAAAATCGTTTCCAAAAAAAATCCTGCAAAAAAATGAAAAAAAAAGAAAATATTCTTCCCGCTTTGCCCAAGAAAGTGCTTTGTGGAGGTCGTAGCAAATGCCTAAAGTTTGTTGAATATTTATGCAAAAATTTGAAACTGAAATATGCATTAAACCCTCATTCCCATGGAATTGTAACTTGGCTTTGATTCCACTTGTTGGGAATCATGATTGTTGTTAGACCAAAACTCATTGTATATTCCATGGGTGGGTAAATACCATGGGTGGATGTCACAATACCATGGGTGGATGCCACTTACAATACCATGGGAAAATACCATGGGTGAATGAATACCTTGGGTGGATGTCACTTACAATACAATGGTTGGATGACTACCATGGGTGGATGAGTACCATGGGTGGATGTCACTTACAATACCATGGGTAAATTCCATAGGTGGATTCCATTTTACATTTGGATCACTAATATATTAGTTCATTGTTTATTTCAATTGGTAATGTAAATTAAATGTTAATTTGTATATTATGAATCACTGGTTATTTGTTTAGGCATCCATCCTAACACTGTAACAAATAAAATAAGCATTATAAATTAAATTACAACATTGGTTTCTGTACATGTTATGTCACTCAAGAACTTAAAATTGCATTAGGAATATAATCCTTGAAACCACTTCTAAAAACATGAATATCTATACAATTTAAGGAATAGAGACCAAGTTCCATTTCAAGAGAAGATCTATAATGATGAGATGTGAGAGTTATGAGTCTCACATTTACAAATCACTCTAACCCACATTGTTGGTTTCTATTAGGTGGTTTCCTTCTACTTGTCATCATGGTTAGAAAACATCAACACCTTGATTTAAACAAATATAAGGCCATCATGATAGGGCACACTTTTTCCAAACCTTATGTGATGATTCCAAATATGTGGATATTGAATTAGTTTTAGGGGGCATACTCATTAGTCCTTGGGGAAAGAAAGGTTACGAAACAACTATCAAACAATGGATCACATTTTCACATTTAGTGTCATTATTGAGGAGTCTAAGATGTGATCTTATCAAGATTTTTTGTGATTATGTATATTTTTGAAATGTTATTGCCTTAGTTCTAAGGGCATTATGGTCCCATACATTTCATAACATTGGTCTTCTTGATTATCTCATTAGGGTTGTCTCAAGGCCCTATGAGACAACCATAAAATGGCATCCACACATCAAGGCTTTTATGACTTCATGAAGTGTACTGGTGGGGTTAAATAAAGGTTCTTCCTTATATCTCACATTATTTGGGAATTACATTAACGAGTTATAGAAATTGGAGAAATTTACAAGGAAAAAAAACACTCATATAATGATGACTACATCACAGACACTTATTGAATAAGACTCGTATTCATTTTATTTATTTATTTATTTATTTTTATAGTATACCAATGTAGATCCATCTTATCCATATATCTAGCGAGTGCCAAGAGAGATCAAATATATTGAGGTGCAAATCTCTTTCATAGTGAAGAACATGAAACAAAGTTTAGCACCTCACAAAATTTGATCTCTCTAGACACATATTCGATATATATATATATATATATAATATATATAAATATATATAGTAGTATATATTATAGTACTATATATATATATATATATACTATATATATTATAAATTAAATCTGTATTTAAAACATCAAATGGATTCAATGCACTAAATGAATTCCATCTTGACCACTTGGATTGACATTAACAACATTTAAATACCAAACTTCAATTCAAACAAATATTTGCGCTAAAGTTTAAAACGACTTAAAAACCAATATGAAAAAGGATTAAAAAATGTAGAATAGTAGAAACTACTTAAAAATTTTTAACCCATAATAATTCACTTTTTAAATGCTTTAATAATATATACTATATATAATATATTATATATATAATATATATATATATATATATTGACATTCAAAATTTAGTAAATACAGACCACCCGTAATATTATCCCCTTTACTATAAATTTGAATTCTTTTATTAAATTATTTAAAAGTCAATATTAATTATTAATAAGAATATGAAATTAAAATTACGCATTTCCTCTTATTATTTTTGGCAATAATTGATTTTTTTACTTTTCATTAAAATACTTTATTATAATCAACATTAAAATAAATTTATTTAACAATAACAAACACACACACACACATTACAGAATTGATATTGAAATTATATATAAACATTGATATTCAAAATTATGTATTATATTCATTTTAAAAAATATAATAATTATATATCTCTTGGCACTGAAAAGTGAAAATATAAATATTGCATCATGATTTAAAACTAAATTGTGAAATATAATGGAGAATGATCACTCTGCTAGGGTTTTGTCCCATCATCTCTAAATATTTCTGAAAATCTGCATCAAATCTGAATTACTTGATCCATGATCCTTCTCTAATTAGTGGTCGCTAGTAGATTGATGGGCGGGCCAGCTGGGGGGGGAGACCCCCTCCTATGGTAAAGTAGTGGCTAGAGAATCAAGTGCCAAGGGTGCCTCACCTGGGGGTAAAAATCAAGAAGGCGATGACAATGGAAACCCTATGATGGGGGCACAATGGTAGGCACATATCATGGGCCAACACTTATCAAGAGTGGCGAAGAAGTCGAGATTCGTGATTCCTAACAACAAAATAGAATAATACCACAAATATATGAAAGATCTTGCCTTAATATGTAAATTTATAGGGATTTGGCCATTAGAGAAGGATCTTGTCAATGGAAACCAAAAGGTCATATTGATTTAAAGCTTGGAGCCAGAGGATTTCTTACTGTGATCTTCACCAACCTTGAGGATAAAGAGGGTTTTTGAAAATGGGACATATTTCTTCTATAATGTGGACTTATTTATGCAATTCTGGGAGGAATTCTATAACCCAGATCACGAAAATTTTATGGCAGCCCAAGTATGGGTTCATTTCTTTTCCCTTCTAGTCAATTTTTGGGATCCAGAGATTCTTGAGGGAATTGGAAACTCCATACCTCTATTTTTCAAAGTGGTTGACTCTATGAGAAGGGGGTGCTATAGCCCATTCGCAAGGATATGTGTCTATATAAATATCACTGAGTCTTTTCCTTAGCATATTGAGTTGGAATATCAAGATGAAGTATGGTAGCAACCCCTGTATTATGAGCATATACCTTTATAGTGTCAGAAATGACATGAATATGGACATTTGTTCTAAGAATTCCCTTAGAATAAAACATGTACAATGATACAAGAAGACCATAAGGAAAACCTAAGACTCAGGATGAGAATGAGGGTTTCCAAGTTGTCACCAATAAAAAGAAGAATAAAAATGAAAATCATACCAGTACCTAGAAAATGCAATAGAAGAATCAAGGTAGAAACAATAGGTATGAAGTGTTGACAGAGGTATGTGAATAGTCGAACGAATGAGTCCAAAAGGCATACAATGAGGGTGGAAGGTCCACGCCCAAAGGAAATAATAAAAAAAAATGAAAATCTCAAGAAGAGCCGACAGATCAAGAGGAAGAAGAAAGGGAAAAAGGTCAAGAGGCCATGGAAATCGACGGAGTAAGAGATGAGCTGAGCATTGAAAAAATTGTTCTTAAATGACTACTAAACGAATGGAAAAATTTCGATGAACATCTCATACTAGAGGACCAAAAGACATTGTACCGAGATACATTCCAGAAGTATCAGGATAAGCAAAGCCAAGAAACTAGGGATCTACAAGGAAGTTAGGGTTCCCAAGTTCCAACGGGCCTCGACCATAACATACAGGGTAAAAGGGAAAATAGGAGAGGAAGAAGGAATTTGCAGGAATCAATCCAAATGGTGGGAAATTTACTAGTTAACTTAGGAAGAGAGGTACTGATATTAGCGGTCTTCCACCAAATTAATGAGTCTTCCCAGTGATAATCATCTCCTAGAATATGAGAGGCCTCAACAGCCAAGGTAAGCAAAGGTATCTCAATGAAAGGGTCAAACAAGAATGACTGAGCATCATGTTAATACCAGAAACTAAGGTAGTAGAAGACCGAATGTAGGAAATTTTCAAAGGTTTCAAGCCTCATTATGAGGTCATGGCATTGGATGATCGTGGGAGTGCGAGAGGGTTGGAAATCCTATGGAATCCCATGGAGATAATCTTTGATGATTTGGTAAATTACCCTATAATTTTCTTAGGGAAATTCTCACACATTGGAACCTGAGATTGGGCTATAATATTGGTTGTTTATGGTCCCCATATTCGAGGAGAAAAAGCTGCTTTCCTAAAAAATATAGGAAATCTATGAAGGATTTGTTAGGAGTATCTATGGATATTAGGGGGTGACTCTAATATTATCTCATCGATGGAAGAAAAAAATGATGGAATTTGTAGACTGGATCCAGAGATGGAAGCATTCATAGATCTGATCCATGACATGACACTAATGGATATCCCAACAATCAATGGAACCTACACTTGGAAAAACCATTGAGGAGGAGTCCATTAGGTGGTTTCTTTCCTAGATAGGTTTCTCGTTTCCAAGAAATTTATAAAAAAAATATTTTCTATGAGGCTTCTATCCTTCCATGCTTAGGCTCAGACCATTGGCCAATAAGATTGGAAATAGATATCAAGGTATTCCCTCGAAACCGACCATTCAGATTTGAATCATTTTGGCTCCAGGACCAAGTTCTTGTGGGTAAGATGGAAGGCTAGAGGAAGGCTAGTACAGTGCAAGGAAGAAATTACATGCACACTTTTCAATTCAAACTAAAATATCTTAAACAACAAATAAAAAATGGAACAAATTTGAGTTTGGGAATATAATGGTAGAGAAACGTTGACACTAAGATAAAATGCAAGGAATACAACAAAGGATGATTCTGGAAGGTCATTCAAAGATATTGGCAATTGAAGAGGGTCGAGTCCTTAATCAGATAGACGAAAGAAGGAAACAGAAAGAAATCCTCTAGAAATAGAAATCCAAAGTCCAATGCCTCAGGGAAGGGGAGAAGAACACCAATTTTTTCATAAGGATATGATTAAGCATCACCAACATAATAGGATCTTCTCCTTAAAGGATGAGATAGGGAACCGCCTCACCTAACATGAGGAAATGGAAGATATTTTAGTAGATCAATTCAAACCCCTTCTATTTGAGCTAGTTTTAGATAGATCAAAAGTCATTCAGTGAATAACTAAGCAAATCCTATAGCTGGTCAATCGAGAATAGAACCTCAACTTGATGATGGCGGTCACCATTGAGGAGGACAAAGAAGTAGTTAAAGGAATGGAAAAAAAATGAATCGGGGTTGGATAGATTTACTATTGAATTCTTCCAAGTAGCTCGACACTTCATCAGACAGGACATTCTAAACATGGTGGAAGAATCTAGACAGACTCAAAAGGTGAATACTGGAATTAACTCTACTTTCATTTCACTAATTCAAAAATTTTCTCATTCAGAGGACCCATATGGGTTTAGGTCCATTGCTCTATGTAACATTATATATAAAATCATAGCCACTATTATGGTCAAAAGGCTTAATCGCCTCTTCCCAAGATCATTTCTCCAGAAAAACTGGTTTTCTTGAAGGTCGACAAATCCTAGATGGAATCATTACCTCTGAGGAAGTAGTCGAATCTTTGAAACAACTCAAAGCCCTAGGAATGATGATAAAACTTGACCTCTCTTAGACGTATGACCGTCTTAGTTATGCATTCCTTATGAGTATGCTTAGGGCATATGGTTTTGACTCAAGATGGGTTCAATGGGTTTCTTCCCTTATCTCTACTTGTATCTTCTCAATATTGGTCAATGACTCCCCTTCGAGACCCTTCAACCCCTCGAGATGTATACACCAAGGTGATCCCCTATCCCCCTTCTTGTTTATCTTGACTGTAAAAGGATTATGATGTTACATTTGATGGGGCACCCAAGCTTCTCAAATCAAAGGTCTCCGTCTCTGGGGAAATGATATGCCTATTACTCATATACAATTCATGGATGATATTATGCTTTTTTGTAGAGTATCCTTGTAGGAAATCATAAAGTTAAAGAACATTTTGGATGAGTTTATGCAGGATTTAGGAACTTTGATAAATAATGAAAAATCCAATATATTTTTCTTTACTATTCTGAAGGCCATCGAGACCTTTTTGGCTAGAAACCTGGGCTTTGGTGTTGGACTCCTTCCTATTAAATACCTGGGCCTGCATCTGGTCATCAACTCCCTAAGGAATGTTTGTTGGAAGATATCCTTCAAAACATCCAAACTAAGCTTAATGGATGACGATTTATATCCCTAAACTTAGCACATAAATTAGTCCTCTTCAAAGTTGTATTACAATCAATCCCGGTCTATCGACTTTCTAGTCTAGAAACTCCTAAATCTACCTATCTAGTTATGTCAAAGGTCTTCAAAAAAAATCATTGGAGAGGAGCCCAACAAGGTAAGAAATGGTCCTTGGTATCTTGGACTAACGTTATTAAACCCAAACTAGTAGGGGGTCTTGGCTTGAGAGACCCAGATATTCTAAACAAAGTGCTTGGGGCCAAAATTTGGTGGCATTGGTTGAAGGCAGACCCTGTTCTCTGAAAGAATATATAGACAAGAAAATATAACATGACTAATTCTTCAGTAGACAAACTAAGATACATGAATGGCCCTAAGGGTTATTCGACTTGGAACTTAGCTTTCAACATCAGAGATCTTGTTAGACACCACACATTCTGAGAAATCTGGACTAGAAAAGTGCCCTCTTCTCGAAAGATGATTGGTAGCAACAAGGGAGGTTGTTTAGCTGAGAGGACTTAAGTGAAATATTTCTTTTCACAAGTAGCCAAAATTGTGCCATAATATATCAGTTCTAGAAACCCATACAGAATGATCTGAATTGGAGGCAACAGAAAGACCAAAATGATTCAGTGGACCCCCCATTAACTAAGCAACCTTAGGTGCTAAACAAATAATTGCAATCCAGGAAAATAAGTAATCAAGATTGTCAAGACATCTTAATAAGGGGATATTCCACCAAAGGAATGTTTAATCTAAGAGAGGCATACAAACTAGCAGCAAAAGACACTCTAGACAACTATAGTTCTATTTGGAGGAAGATATGGAAAGAACACCTTTGGCCAAAGGTGGCTCATTTCTTTCGCTTGTGTGTAGAAAAATAATCTTGACTTGGGATCATATTCAAAAGAAAGAAGTACACAGAAGATCTTATTGTATTATGTACAACATCCAGGTAGAAATCACATAACATTTTTTGAATACATGTCCCTTAGTGGAGAAATTATGGAGCAAGTTAGCTCTTCTCTTTGGACATCTAGAAAGGGATGAAGATAGTATTCCAGAAACTATTGAATTATGGAGAAAAGGGCTCTTCTCAAGCCCAATCCTTAATATATATTGGGGTTTGGAATTAGTTTTTCTCCTATCAGCAACATGGAAAGAATGCAACAGAATAATCTTCAAGAATCAATATTCAAACCTGGAAGGAATATGGAAAGGAATCATTCAAAATATCAGAGAGATAATGCTAGCAGACCAATGGCACCTGGATGATTGGCAGGTCTCCCCCCATGAGACCTAAATTCTTCATCAATTGAATTTACCCCTACATATGATTTCTCCTTCTTTGTGGAAGCTCACGGTATCTCCTAGATTGTCTCCATCCCATTACTTAGCCCCTACAGAGGTCATGTGAAGATCAAGTTCGATGGAGCCTCCAAAGGAAATATTGGAGATGTTGGGTATAGAGGCATTTTCAAGGATTATTATAACAATATCTAGATCCTTTATGCAGTGGATTGTGGTCACGCCAACAACAATGAAGAAAAAATAAATGCTCTAAATAAAGGTTTAATTATTTCCAAACGAGAAGGATAAAAGAGACTGATAATAGAAGGTGATTCTCACCTTGTGATTGAGGATCTCAAAAAACTCCATCAAGGATCTAGTAGTGAAAATATTAGTCACAATTGGAGAACTAGACAATTGATCTAGAATATCAGAAATCTCATCATTGAATTTGATTACCTAATTCCATCCCATGTCAGATGAAAAGGAAATAGGGCAGCGGATTTTTTGGCAAATTGGGGATGCCAAAACAATGGAAGGATGTTGGATTAGCCATGGCACGCAATAACAAATAGAGAAGATGTGGATCAATTAAAATAGATATTGGAAAAATAGGTCAGTGATAGAAACCCTCAACACCAAGATCTAAATTTGAGACCCCTGATTGGGGTGAGAGCCGGTGAAGTGGCCTCGGTGGGATTTCGAGCCAGGAGCAGTGTAATTATGAGGTATAATGATAGGTGGCCAGATTGAAACCCTCATTTAGCTCCCTACATGTGTAAGGTGGCAATGAACGCTGTTAAGTGTATTGTGAGGTGCAGGCTCCGATTAGTAAGCTTGCTTCATACGTCTGGCTCAAGAATTTTAGTTTGGCTGATTCTTGTGGCAAAATGATGCCTCCAAGCTCCAAGGGTGTTCGTGAAAGGGTGCTTCAAATGCATCTTCGTCTCCCAGTCCGCAAGCGTTTGGCGTGGGTATGTCATTTTTGTTAGCTCTAAGTACATCCTCCCTTATCTGGTTAACTGCTACGACTTCAATGCTAAGATGGTTGTTTCTAAGTTAATGAAATTAGAAAGTTATGAGGGTTCCCAGGTTGTAAGTGACACAAGAAATTCCAATTTTGATAACCAACCCACGCACCTTGATAGTATTTTTGTTTATTATATAATTTTTCTTTATCTGATGGCTTTGCATTTTGCAAATGGTGTTAGGGCTTTAACCCATGTTCCAGGTTTATCAACTTTTTTTCAAATTGTTTCCTTAATGATAAACCAGTTACTTGATGGGAATATGTAAGAGGAACTACCATGATTGGCAAGTAGCCCCGATTTCAAAGGGTTAATAGGCATTGAAGGCAAAATAAGGTGGCCCACTGTGTTGGGGTTGGGTAAACTCCTTGAAGCATACTCTGTTTTTTGAGTCTCTTTCTTACAATCATGTTGTATCATGTCTTTTCATCTTTTCAGGGATACATTAATTCTGGTTTCGTAAGGCTTCCATGCTAGGTTGTCTCTCTGCAAGTTGGTTACTAGTTCGGACGGGCTCTTGGATGGTAGTTGCTGCATTTCACATATTTGGGGTTAGTGTGTTCTTATGTGGTCTGCAAGTTAGCCATATGGCTCAACCCTCCTCTCATAGAGGGAACATATGCGATGGGGGGGGGCGCGGCTCAGAGTCAGAGTAAAGGATGAGTTCAAGGTACTGGGAAATCTTAGCATCTGCAACCCAGGTTTCGAGGGCGTCGTAGCATTTATGGGAAGACCTGGGAAGCTACTTAGGATTATCATCCTAATACGCCTCCGTCTATCTGCTAGGTGATCTTAGGGTAGGAATCATATTTAAAACAACAAGTCAAGAATATCGACCTGGACTTTGAGGATTGGAAGAAATTTGGTCTAGGATCCAGACCATTCTCAAGGCAAACATACTCAGTTTCAGAAGCCAGTTTAATTATATTGGATCATGAAGAATATTGTGGCAAAAGCAATGACACCCATTTTTGTTGGTTCATCCAAG